>JAYJKW010000492.1:0-24906 GCA_035084275.1 Hydrolagus colliei | reverse complement strand
TAAACTTTCCTTCTGTCTGTTCAGTTGATTGTTGAAATATTCAAGGAAAAGGCTGTGCCGATCCTGTGTTTCTCCCCAAAATAGACAAAATGCATTCAACAACAAGTACCACAACACTGCAGTGTTATAGCGCAGCTCACGTTTCAAATATTGGAGATGATACTATGAACGTTTTTGAAACTGTTGACTTGACAAAGAACCATTTTACGTGCAAGGAATCCTCCCAGTGAGTATCAAAGATTACCGTGAAATGCCTCAATCTACAAACAGGAGATTCCTGCCCACAGCGACACCCATCCCTTCCCACTGCTCCATGGTTCCAACCATCAGAGGTCCAAGGCTTGAGCAGCAATCTGTGTCTATTAGCAACAAATCAGTCGTAGTATTTCCAAGGCTTTGCTACACAGCCATAGGTACACAAACACCATTCTATGTAATAATTTCCAGCCGATATCTAATGAATATCGCTCCTCATCGTGATGGGAACACCTTTGCAGGACCATCTGTGATTTGCCAGGGTTGAAGTTCAATGCCACAGACCAGGAAATGATGTTCGGTATTGGTTTACATTCAACAGACTCTACCTCTAGGATGTGGAGTTTACTCTACACCAGAGTAGGATTGAACACACACTTTCTGCAACCATTTCCTTTTGTTAAGCACAGAACCACTTCAAAGCTTGTCACAGTCTTTGCAAACGAGAAGATGTCCGTGCATTGTCCGGAGCTCACATTAACACGACAGAAGTTGTTCCAAACGTATATTATACCACACAACAAAGATCAGATGTACATTGCACCCTCCAGGTAAAATAACCTCTCAGGGCCCTTAGCAGTGGAGCAATCTGTCTCCCTTAATCCAATTAGCTATCAGAACAACAACAACAAAAAAAAAAATTACATTTATAGAGCGCCTTTCACGTCGGGAGGACGTCCCAAGGCGCTGAACAAGAGGCGTGTGACCCGAGCTGGGAGGGGAGTGTTTGGGAAGGGGTGAAACACGAAGGGGAGGTAAAAGTGTTCGGGGTGGAACAAAAGGCGGGGTGAAGTAGAAAGTCTTCAAAACGGCCTTGAAAGAGGAAAGGGAAGAGGCGAAACGGAAGGATTGAGGGATGGCATTCCATAAGGTGGGAGCGGCGAAACTGAAGGCCCGGCCTCTGATGGTGGGGCGGTTCGGGCGGGGGGCTTGGAGCAGGCCAAGTCCTGTTGAACGGAGGGTCCGGGTGGGCGTGTAGGGGGAGAGTAGATCGGTTAGGTAGGATGGGGCAAGGCCGTGTAAGGCCTTATAGGTGAGGACGAGGATCTTAAACAGAAGTCACGATTTCAATCCTGAATAAGTTCAATGACTGAGAATCTACAGCCTTTTCGGGGTAGAGAATTCCATAAATTTACTAACTTCTGAGTGAAGAATTGTTTCCTCAACTCTGTGCAAATAGGCTGAACCCTAAATTTCAGAATGTGACCCCAAGGTTATAGATTCTCCAACCATGGTAAACAGTCTATCACTGTCTTCTCTAATCTGCCGCTTAGTAATAGTATTGGTTTCTATAAGATCAACTCCAATTCTTCACTTAGTGAATATAAACCTTGTTTACTAAACCTAACCTCATAAATCAACATCCAAGTGCGGTATCACCAGTTGCAACAAGAGTTATCTGTTCTTATACTCTAACCCTTTTGTAATCAACGCCAACACGCCATTAGCCTTCCTATCTGCTTGATAACTGTATGCTTACTAACATTTGCACCTGGTGTACAAGGGCACCCACATCCCTCTGAACGGTACTGTGTCTGGCCGCTTCTAGAAAATAATCTGTTTTTCAATTTAACTACCTTTAATTACTTTGATCACTTCGCATTTCCACGCATTTTAGTTTAACTGCTACCACCGAATGGCTTCCTTTTGTGTCGTACGATTCTGTTAGTTTTGCCCATCACCTAGCCCATCTATATATCATTGCATTTTTGGGCCTCGGATTTTACTTTCCCACAATCTTTGTATCACTGGCAAATTTAGATATTTTAAGATCTACGTGCTCATTTCGATAAGTGATTATAGATAGCAAATAGTTGTGGCACAGCACTAGTGAAATCTGTGAAGGACGCTTTTAGCCCTACTCTATGTTTTCGTCCTGGTAGCCACAGGATGGTCTTGTTAGGTTCAGTTTTTAGTCAATAACTAGTTCGTATTTCTGAGGGTAACAAATCTTTTTCCTAAAATAATAATAATAGACGTGTTACTGCGACAGTTGCTGGGACACTGCTATGCGCAATTAACTGCCACATTTCGGACACAAACATACAGTCAATTAACAGGATAGTTGATGCAGTGAAGAGTCTTGAGATGTAGCGAAGAATCGATGAAGTGCTAAATCAAATGCAATTATTACTCTTATAATTTAGCACATTGCATTTATTACCCCCAATGTTTTGATGGCAGAAATCTCAAGCTTTGTCTTGCACAACCTGAAAGTCATCCAGACCACTGCAGCCCAGGCGCTGGAAAATGGATATCAGGTATTTCAAAAGAGGAAATGCTTCAAGATAAAAGAAATAAACAAATTTCAAGAAATCTCTTCCTAGATATTTATTCGGATAAAGCGTTTACATCAAATAATTATAATCTTTGCATTTGTAATAGTGCTTTTCACGCCTTCGAGACATCTCATATCGCTTCACAGTAAAGTTTAAAATGATTTAAACGCTCTGAGGCGCCGTTCGACGTGTAGGGCCCTATATCAATTCAAATTGTTGTTGTTGTTGATGACTGTATATAGATACAGTCATCAACAACAACAACAATTTGAGCGAAACGCATCATCAACACATCATCAACAGTAGTGGACTGAATTAAACACTTTATACTTCTTTTTTTTTTCAGGGTTATTGATAGGCATGCGGAGTAAGGAAATTTCCCTAAGGTTTCGTCCTGCCAGGAGTTGAACGCAGGTCACCCGCTTGTAACATAAGAGCTCTGACCAATGAGTCCATGGAGGACTCCTGATGTGATGTTCATTCTAATCTCCACCGAACAGCCACTTGCGTCTGCATAATGGCAAGTTCAATGCTCAATTTAATATAAATGCTGATATATAAGATGACATTTTGTATAGACACCAAGAATTTGCAAACCTTAAGATATTTACCATATGCTAAAAGCATATATTGGTAATTTTGCAAAAAAAGTAAATATGAATCAATCTATTTGAAGTCTTCCACAGCATCATTTTGCATGATGCACGCAGTATAATCGATGAACAAGGTCATCAAGTGAAGCTGAAGGTAAACCCAGCTGGACAATTATTAATGTTTGCAACTCATTTTAGCACCAACAAGTTACGGAAATATGCTGAAATGTGTAAAAATAGAGTCCGAGAATTACAAAGGCAGTTCAGAGAATTACAAGCATTAGGATTAACTGCATCACAATGTTGCAGTGATGCAATAGCCACCAAAGCAAATAAAGAGTTCAGAAAATAATATCACGATTTTCGAGAAAGATTAATGGACACTAGAAGTGCATAAGAGATGGCTTTAGATAAACTTCCTCCTAAATAAACCGAGTCGTAAGTATTGTTTGCGGGAATTAGAAAACGAAAGAGGAAGAACAAGAAAAGCATGTTTAATAGCAGAAAGCTATCAACTCAAAATTGTGAGGAATAATGGTTTAGATGAAGAAAACAGAGATTGGGATTCGTTGCACAATGGGTTGGCACATTAGCATGAAAATGATACGTCGGAGCCGTCGGAGCCTGTTCGTGGATCAATCTCCACAAAACCAACACATCAGTCCGAGTGCACCACATGAGGAACTCACAACCCCCACATCAGTAGCCTTGGTGACAGAAATGATCCACTGTGACAATGCTAATTCCTCAGTACAGACACTGAGCAGAACTGGCCAATGTTAGAAGCAAAGTTCCGATGTCTGGTGCACGAGTTGGGATCTCTAATTGGGGAGCTGATCTGGCTGAGGACGTGCAGAGGATAGTCAATTTCAAATCATAGCATTCAGAATTCGATGATGCTGATATTGTTGAGGTTATATTTTCTGAATGTGATTCATTAAAGAGACAAGTGTTACCAGAACGTCTTCATAATGTACATCCCCCAACTACTGGACAACAGTGGCAGAGGGCGATTCTTCAGCTCCTGGGGTTGGATCAGCAAACCTTTTTTCAATGATATGAGACAAATGATACAGGTTGCCCCACAAACAGCCTCGGGTATTTTCAGCGCAATAGTTTAATGTTTGTCGCTTGGTATTGCAAGCAGATAGATCAACAACTGGCAGTGCAACAAATATCAACGACGATTAGCAACAACAACAACTTCGATTTGTGTAGCGCACTCCGCGCAGAGGTCATCTCAGTTCGCTTAATGCTAACTATCGTTACCTGTCCATATGTCTCTCCTCGGTCCTAATATTCTTCCTCGAATAATGGAGGACTCGGCTTTCAAAACTATGCGATTTGAACAGCCAAACCACGAAAATAAAGACGATTTATGCTGCTGCAGCAGGAAATGAAACTGTGCATTGGGACAATATTTGATCAATTGTAGAGTTCAGTTTTGAGATTTCATCTACGGAATCCACGCTCTCTCGCTTTCCGTCAACAGGAGCAGCAAATATAAACTGCCGATAGTTATTTACCTGTAATCGCAACAGCTGCTAGAAAGGGATAATAGTCGAGCAGCGCCTGGAAAACTGTTGGCTACACAAACAATGGATAATCACCTAAAGCTCTAACACTGTCTATGGACAGAGCAGATAATGTCACTGCATGAAACAGCACTGTATTCTGACACTCAAAGCTGCCAGTCTTGATAACCCAGAGATTCTTCCACTGACAATACATTAGATTTAGAAATGACGGGATGTTTGTGGCTCGATTCCTTTGGTTGCTTGGTGGGGGGGGCGGGGGTGGCGGGGGGTCGCTGAACAAGCATGACAGTAACGTGTTCAATCAAAGAAAACTTGAATTAAATTAATCCTCTGTGGAGATCAGGTTATGCCTGTTGATGAGTCAGGCAGGTTAGTGTTTGGTATTACTGAATGTGGCAGTGAGTTAAGGTCAGAGTATAGCGACGGCGCCCGAGGGCAGTGGTCGTGTACGTGTATTGCTACCAGGGTGGTGGGTTGGGGTGAGCGATTGGTTTAATATTCCCCTGATGTCCTGGACCAACATTGTTCGCACACCATTGTTCCAACAAAGGAGTTCACAGGCAGACTGTATAACCCTACACAGTAGTCAGCGGAGTGGAATTCAACAGAATTATCCAACGTGTATTTGTCGTAACTCTTATCAAAATATGAGGTCTCCAAGCACATTACGTCCGAAAATTCGGCTTAGTTAAATATATAATAATTATTGATTATGTGGGCCACAGCAAAGCGCTGCCAAAATGAGCTCATGTAGCTCACTGTTTTGAGCACTCGCCTTATAATCGTGAGAACTGTGTTTGAATTCAGGCAGATCAGGGCGAAACCTTGGGCAGGTTTCCTTGCTGCACGCGCCTAATAATAAACAATCCAAAATAAACACAATAATAAAAATTGGTCAACCATACAGCTGCTCCCTTCCATACTGGAAGCTGGTGTCGGGAGGATGGCGTGGATGCTCTGACACATTACTAGCTGAGTTGTGCTACTCGCCATAACGCTTTTCGTGCGTTAACTGTATCCGCCATCCAACCAGCCAGTGTTCATCTGTTGCCACAGGATTAGATTGTTTTCTGGTGAGGCTTGTCTGGGGTCTTTTTGAAATTCAATTGCCGAGGGGGAATTGTGCTGGACACACTTCATTAGAATGGAATGCACGCAGGGTTGGTGTTGGATTCACAACAGTTTAACAGTAGCAGAGCTTATATATTTTAGCTCAGCCTGGGAGGTCCAAGGTGCACTCGGCCATTGATGATACGCAGACTTGTCCAACCGTTGTCATGAGAACATATTTAACTGGGTTTAGAGGCTCTTCTTGCCTTGTGGCTTCTGCAAACTTAGTAACAGATCGTCTGTATGCGTTACATTTTGCTTCACTGACAACCAGGTGCACATGCACCAGATGGCCCACTCAATGATAAAGATTGAGGTTTTACTGGTTAACTCGAATCCAAGCTGTATCACGTTATCTGTCTGGGATATTTTAGAGATCTAAGACATTGACTAGTTAATCAGATAGATGGCCATTGAAATAATAACACACCCTGATCATGCAATATCGGTCAATAAATTGCTCTTATCCCTCGTATTATTATTCAATAGCTCCTCTGCATTATTTCCATTACTTTATTGTCTTTCATGTTAAAAGCATGTAAAAATCTGTACACAGTGATCCAGTAGCAATCTGACCATTGACTCGCAGGAATATGGCATTCTTGCTTAATGTTTGTCATTACCATTGAAACTAAACACACCGCCAATGTTTATATTTACACTTTTGATACCCAATACTAGGAATGATACGCTAGCTGCCACCTTTAGTTGCTTACGTGCTGCGATCTCCCCAAACCTTTTGGTCCTTTACAACCAGCGACATACTGCCGATCACTGTATTTAGCCTTCCTCGTCTTTTCTAACAAAATTCATAATCTCCTATTTTGTTTCATCAAACATCATCTTCCAATCATATGCTAGCAGTGCTAATATATATAAGCTCTGCTGCTTTTAAAGTTTGGTGAATCTTTAAAATTGTTCTTCTGATGTGCAGGCAGACATATACATTTTCCACGTACTCTGACATGAAAGTGTACTTCATGATACCTTGATCACAATACTATTCAACAGTGTATTGGAATGCTAGGCGCCTTTCATTTTATTCCATAAATTTACCAAATGTAAACCTTCTTTTTACGAAAAATATCAGAATATTCCTGAGAAGAAACAAGTTGTTTATCTGCATAAAAAACTAGAAAACTTACGTAACGAAAGTGTTGGATTTTCAACCTGTTTTTTCAGGTGAACCAGGGTAGAAACTTTCTGAATAAAACGTATCATTTTAAGGACGGTTGTTAGGGTCGAATCAGCTTGAATGCCTCTGGAGTCTCCATATTGTCTTTGGGACCTAGTTAGTGAACAACCGGATAGAATTGACTGAACATAACAAGAATTTTCTAACTATTGTTCATATATTAGCGAATTGCTAATGATAATGTCTCCCTTCAGCCATATTGCTTGTTCGCGATACCGCATTGTAATTAGCACTGTGTGTCATGGTAAGTATAGAGTATCATTGAAAGTGTCTGTGTTTGGAGAATACATAATATGATGGAGAGTGTAAAGCGGATAAATGTGGTGTATGGGTCTATTTTTCTGAATGCAGTGAAGTACAGAGTGGATTATTCCAGCGTTTTAGGACCAATGCGCTGTTTAATCACTGTCAATGACATTGTGATATGTTTAACAAACACAATTAAGATTTTGGATCACACAAACCTACGAATGAGATTCAATTATAATACAATACACGGTAATACACATTTCTATCTAGCGGAATCGGCAGATACATGGCACAAGGCATTTAATAATGAGAAAGGTGAAGCAATGTATGTTTGGTAGTAGTGCCAGTGGGGTGGGGCGGAGGGGGGGGGCGTTTGGGGGGGGCGGATCTATGAAACGTACGTTACAAAGCGGTTTAGAGTACAGGGAGATCTCGGCATCCACATTAGCAAGGATTTAAAATTGGCCGGATGGAAGAATGGATGGATGGATGGATGGAAGGATAGATCCGTCTGTCTGTCTGTCTGTCTGTCTGTCTGTCTGTCTGTCTGTCTGTCTGTCTGTCTGTCTGTCTGTCTGTCTGTCTGTCTGTCTGTCTGTCTGTCTGTCTGTCTGTCTGTCTGTCTGTCTGTCTGTCTGTCTGTCTGTCTGTCCGTCTGTCCGTCCGTCTGTCTGTCTGTCTGTCTGTCTGTCTGTCTCTCTGTCTCTCTGTCTCTCTGTCTGTCCGTCTGTCCGTCTGTCTGTCCGTCTGTCTGTCCGTCAGTCCGTCTGTCCAACTGTCCGTCTCTCGGTCGCTCGGTCGCTCCGTCGCTCCGTCTGTGCGTCTGTGCGTCTGTGCGTCTGTCCGTCCACCTATCCATCTATCCATCTGTGCATCTATCCACATATCCATATATCCATATATCTATCCACCTTGTCCCTTATTCATCATCAGGTCACCCCTTTTTCTGGAAGTTGTTTATGTTTGCATGCTTCTTGTAATAATGTATTAAATCTCATAGCTCAATCGTTGGATCAATCTCCTCACAAGCCAGAGAATAGGGTTTTATTCACGTTAAGTTTCCTTCCTTCAACGCATTCTGAGACGCCGTCCGGCGTGGAAGGCGCTATATAAGTTAAAGTTTTTGTTGGTGTTACACTTCACGCATTTGTGTTCGTCAATAGATGGATTGGATGAGGGGAGGAAAGGCTAATTAATCAATATTAATAATAAATTAGTCAATCAATCCCCGACTGTTAGTGGTACACCTGTGATCGAGATGCTGTCGCTGTTCGCTCACGAAATACACAGACGACTAATTTCACAGCACAGAATGCAAATGAAGCAGTGTAAGATGTAATGTTGACGCGAGAAGGTGCTACATCAAACTGAAAGCCTATTCTATCATACTATTTTAGACGCCGTGTTCAAACAAGCATGGTTAATCAAAATAACAATGACATAATTTACCTAGGTGTCTCCAGAGCCACGAATATGCTCTATAAATAGTAACGCGTTTACATGTACCTTCTGCTTGTCGGAAACCGTGTGACTCACAGCGATAGGCATACTTTGCTCACTCACACATGGGGAATCCAACCATTTCAGACGTTGAAGCTATTTACTATCCAGTTGTCGCAGTTATTGGAGTACCTGGTAATACATATAGATATCAGATGTCTTCCCCGTTTGTCTACTTGTGTTAACAATCATCATCTTTCTCTCGTGCTTTAAAGGCAGGAATGGTTATATGACGAGAACCCCTTGATTAACTCTTGTCGATCTCCCGTGACTCAGTGGTTAGAGCACTTGACTTGCAAGCTGGGGATACCAAAATGGGAGAGACATGTGTTCGAATCCAGGCAGGTCAGGGCGAAACTTTGTGCAAGTTTCCTTACTCCACACAACTAATAATAATCCCTCGGGCCATAACATACCACGATAGTAGAATCGGTCATTTCAATCCACAACTATATTTGGGACACTGCTGTGAGCAATTGGCTGCTGCGATTCGCCCAAAAATATATACAGCCAATTCACGTTATAGTGTATTCGATGAAGCACAATGGGACATCGATAAGATGTGAAAAGCGTTGTATCAAATGCAAGGGGAATTATTATTATACAATTGATCTATGATCTATTGAGTTGGGAAATTTGAAGCAAGGTCGGAATCAGGTTGGCACACTGTAAAGGCCTTCAGCAAAATCACGAAAAACGTAAGACAAGAGGTAGTATCCTGCGATTCAACGCCGGGAGGTGAATTCAAATTAATCTGCGGAAACACTGTTACAGTGACCGAATGGTAAACGTATGTTGTAAATTACCTTGGGCGATGGAAAAACCAGGAAGTATTGATTTGTTCAAACACAAGATGAATAATTTTGTTTTCGACAATAATATTTTACGAAGTGTTGTATTTGAATATATACATGAAATAGAATGCTAATAATCGCTGTGTTTGATCCAACAATTTACCATGTCAAGGTGGCATCGCTAAGCGCTCAAAGTTCATTTAACCACCTAATTGGGTAGACAGAGGTAAATTAACTTTGAAAATTTCTTCAAGATTCTTTCCGTTCAGGATTTGTACTCACATAGTCTCGTCTGGAAGCTGAGTGAGCTATAAACTCCGCTAGAGGACACCAATGTAGGAAAAATATTTTACTTTGAAGGACTAGTAGCTGGGTAGTTTTAGCACTCAGTTCGTAAGCGAGAGAGCCATGGTTCGATGCCCAGTAGTGCGAATCTTTCGGCCAGTTTCCGTATTAAACACGAAGTATCTTTATATAAGCAGTAAGTAGAAACAACATTGTTAATTGATTGGCAGTCATTTTTTTATCAGACAGTGGATTTGGTGAGAACGTTTCAGGGAGAAAAGGAGGGAGAAGAATGTAACAGAGGTAGAGGAGGTATAAGGTATTCTGAGTAAAGTGGGAGGGGTATAATTTGGAGGAGTGCTTTGAGGTGCGATAAATGAGGTGAATTTTGAGATATGCATTTGACGTATGCACATAGGAGGGAATGATGGCAGAGGAGAAGGGTAATAGGTCAAGAGGGGCCAGGCCGTTAGGAGCTGCACTTCTACAGTGGCGATTCGGTAGTGAGGTACGATGGATGGAGTAGACGCCTGTTGTGGCTTCTGTTAGGGGCAAAGATGGCGCCTGGAGCGACCCAGATTTTCGTGAGGAGGAAATTATAACCAGAGAGGACGTTCTAAAAAGGTTGACGTCGCTCAAGGTGGATAAGTAACCTGGTCCGGATGGGATGCACCCTAGGTTACTAAGTGAGGCACGGGAGCAAATAGCAGGGACTCTGGCCACGATCTTTCAATCTTCCTTGGACACAGAGGTCGTGCCAGAGGACTGGAGGATAGCTAATATTACTCCCTTGTATAAAAAGGGGCAGAAGGACAAGCCTGGTAACTACAGACCAGTCAGTCTAACGTCGGTAGTGGGCAAACTTCTAGAGTCCATAATCAGGGACAAGGTAGATCTTCACTTATAAAGATATAGGCTAATAAAGGACAGTCAACATGGATTTGTTAAAGGCAAATCTTGCCTTACAAATCTGCTAGAATTGTTTGATGAGGTAACGGAATGGGTGGATAATGGTAACGCAGTTGATGTAGTTTACATGGACTTTCAAAACGCATTTGACAAAGTGCCACATGAGAGACTTATTATGAAATTAAAGGCCCATGGCGTAAAAGGGAGAGTGGCAGCGTGGATCCACAACTGGCTGCGAGACAGAAAGCAGAGAGTTGTAGTGAGCGGCTGTTTTTCAGATTGGAGGGAAGTGAGCAGTGGTGTGCCACAGGGATCGGTTTTGGGACCATTGCTGTTTGTAATCTACATCAATGATCTGGACTTGGGTGTACGGAGTACAGTTTCCAAGTTTGCAGATGACACTAAGTTAGGGAGAATAGTAAACAGTGAGGAGGATAGTAGCCATCTGCAAGAGGATATAGACAAATTGGTAAAGTGGGCAGACACATGGCAGATGAAGTTTAATGCAGAGAAGTGTGAGGTGATGCATTTTGGGAGAAGAAATGAAGGGAGGCAATATAGGCTAGATAGTACAATTTTAAATGGTGTAAAGGAACAGAGAGACCTGTGGATTTGTGTTAGTGACTCGTTGAAGGTGGCAGGACAGGTAGACAAGGCTGTTAAGAAGGCATATGGGATACTAGGCTTTATAAATAGGGGTACAGAGTACAAAAGTCAGGAAGTGCTGACTAACCTCTATTGGACTTTGGTGAGGCTTCAGCTGGAATACTGTGTTCAATTCTGGTCACCACACTACAGAAAGGATGTGAAGGCATTGGAAAGGGTACAACGAAGATTTACTAGGATGGTGCCAGGATTGAGGGACTTCAGCTATGAGGAGAGGCTAGATAGGCTAGGGTTATTCTCTCTGGAGCAGAGAAGATTGAGGGGAGACCTAATAGAGGTTTATAAGATCATGAGGGGTTTCGACAGGGCAAATAGAGAAAAACTATTTCCACTCGTGGGTGAATCTGTGACTCGTGGTCACAGATTTAAAATAGTTTCAAGGCGAAGTAGAGGGGAGCTGAGGAGAATTTTTTTCACTCAGCGATTTGTTCGAATCTGGAATGCATTGCCTGAAAAGGTGGTGGAGGCTGATTCGAGAACAACTTTTAAAAGGGAATTAGATCTTTATTTAGGTAGAACGGGTCTATTAGGCTATGGGGAGCGGGCAGGGCAGTGGGATTGAATCGCTCTTTTCAAAGAGCCGGCACAGACTAGATGGGCCGAATGGCCTCCTTTTGTGCCGTAAAATTCTATGATTCTATGATTCTATGACAAGGTTGATATTTGCATCTCAATAATTTCTTGGATGGTGCGTGTTTTATTGCAGAGGTTGTGGACCTATTGTACGCTGATGCAGATGGGACACTTGGTGCGGATATGTTAAACACGTATTACAAAAACAAAAACATTACATTGACAGAGCTCCTTTCACGTCGTGGGTGAAGTCGCAGGAGACAGTATGGGTCGATAACTAAGGGTTGAGATAGTGGTTTGGCGAATGCTCATATCAATCAGATCCTGGTGCACCAAATAATTAGGTTGTGAGATGCCCTGGCAGCTCACTCATTTTATTCTCAATCCTGGGGAACCCTTCACCCTTTACCTCTGGTCGTCTGGCTGCAGCTCACATACCCTGTGCCATCCACCCACTCCGTTGAGCATAGCTTGCATCCAGTACAATAAGCAGATTCGATATTGTCTCACTCAATCATTCTGGTTTGCCCCTTCACTCACATCCCACCCGGAGACGTTCTCTTCAGTTCAAGTTTACATTCACGTCCTACTCCTTCTCCCAGTGCCTCGGTGTCAGACTCCTCTATTATCAAGCGCTCCGGGACACTACACTATGTGGAGTTTCCTGTGTAAATGCAAGGTGTTGCAGATCCCGAATAAAACGCTGGATTAATTCTCCCCATTCAACAGTGAAACTAGTAATAATTCTTGCATTTGATATACAGGTTTTCACGTATTCTAGATGTAGATACCTGTAACTGAGTTGATTGGAGCACTCGTCTTGAAAACGTGAGACCCGTGTTTCCAATTTAGCCTAGTCAATGAGCAACATTGGGCAAAATTCCTTTCTCCACACGACTAATAATAATAGTCCAAACAAACTATAATAAATCGGTCAATTGAATTCAGGACTGTTCGTGGGGTTATGGCTGTGTGCTACTGGCTGCCGCATTTCCACCACAAATACACAGTATTTTTAGAATATTCTGTGAATCAACAACATCGACAACAATAACAAGTTCGATCGATATAGCGCCCTTCACGCCGGACTGCGTCTCAGAGCTCGGGATCGACCTGGGGCAGGGGTACAAAGGTGACCAAAGGCGCGGAAGAAGACAAAGGTCTTCTGCAGGGATCTGAAGCTGCGAAAAGAGGTGGCGAGGCGAAGGGAGCGAGGAAGGGTATTCCAAATCCTAGGGGCAGAGTTTCTGAAGGCACTACCACCGAGTGTGGAGCGGAGGATTCGGGGGACATGGAGGATTCCAGAGACGGTGGAGCGAAGGCAACGGGAAATAGTTTGAGGAGAGACGACGTTAGAGATGTAAGGGGTTCTAAAAGAGTGTAGTAATTTGAATACAAGGGTGAGTATGTTGAAGTCGATCGTCTCTGGGACAGGGAGCCAGTGAAGTCTGGCAACGATTATGGTAACGGTGGAGCGAAGTTAAGTGCGGGTGAGAGTGTGGGTGGCAGAGTTCTGAATGAACTGGACTCTGCGGATTGTGGAGGAGGCGATACCGGCGAGGAGGGCATCGGAAAAGAGGAATTGAGGCACAGTCGAGAAGACGCTAAAAACGCGATATCAAATGCCAACCCTAAGGAATACTACTATTACGTCTCAGAACGCTTCACAAACTATACTGCAAAGTGAATTTACTGTATATTGTTCGGCTGTTCATTTAATCCCTGAATATCTTTCGCAGCCTCCACTCTGTTAGTCGCCGGTGTCAAGAGCACTATGTCAATGCTTGTTGTTGTGTTACAGTGAATCTGCTCGCCATTGATTGGAAGTTACGACATTACCCAGATTGTGTTATACAAACCCAGGATTATTTTGATGCCTGAGCTGCATTACATGCAGATTATCACGCTTTAAATGTGTTAAACATTTCAGGACAGAGACGATGATGTGCCCTGTTAAGCCATCACATGGTAATAGCTAAAAGGTCAGTCTTGGAGCAACATTTCCTCAAAGAAAGCTGTAAAGCTCATTGTATCTGTGCCTATTGTTGAATGTTCTGGAGTCCGGTGACTCAGTGTTGACCGACGTATATACAGCAACCACGGGAAAAACAAGATTTGTTTTCTGAAGAGGATATGAATTAATCGATATCAATATATAATTTTACCTGTCCAAACGCGACGTGGCAACTTGTATTTATTTATGAACATGACTCGAATGGTTTGAGGCAAATCTGCTCAGCCATATATCACCACTAACTCGGCAGCATTTACTCATCCGCTCTTATCTTATTGCTGTCAGTGTTCTTTTATCAGAGCTCAATTATATTATTGTCACATTTGTTGCCACAATTTTCTTTCTCTTTTTTTTAGTGAATGTGCTGGCAATTGTAATCCTGTCCCGTGGAAGGTGTGGCCTCTCCAAAGTCGTCACTCTCTATATGGTGGCCATGGCCGTGTCAGATCTAATGGTTATTATCAACGATGTGATACTGAATCGCATCAACAACATGTATCTTCCCTTCAGTTTCTTATCCTACACCGCTGTGTGTAGCCTGCGAACCGTCCTGCTGATCTTTACCTATCAATGTTCCATTTGGTTGACAGTCGCCTTCACTTTTGATCGCTATGTCGCCATTTGTT
The DNA here is from genome assembly GCA_035084275.1 of Hydrolagus colliei. Taxonomy (NCBI): domain Eukaryota; kingdom Metazoa; phylum Chordata; class Chondrichthyes; order Chimaeriformes; family Chimaeridae; genus Hydrolagus; species Hydrolagus colliei. The sequence goes on along the minus strand of JAYJKW010000492.1, from coordinate 10,320 downwards.
GTCAGAAAATAAAGCACAAATATTGCTCGGTAAAAACGGCCAGTTCGGTTATTGCAATAGTGTGTGTGCTCAGCTGTGTGGAATCCATTCCAATCTATTTTGTTTTTGTTCCGCTTGTCATAGACCATACAGGTACACCAAAGTATTGCATTCAGAAACCCAGTTATTACACTTCATCGTTCTGGAAATCTCATGAATCGTTGATCCGTGTGTTCAATCCTGTAATAGTATCTGTTCTCATTACCATCGTCAACGCCCTGACTGTCAGACACATTTTAGTGGCCAGCAGAGCCCGCAGGAGAATCCGGGGTGACAGCAGTGGGAATAAACAGAATGATCCCGAGATGGAGAAACGGAGAAAATCCATCATTTTGCTCTTCGCTATATCCGGCAGTTTTATACTTTTGTGGATAACAAGTGTTGTACATTCTTTAACATGGTCAGTTGCAAACTACCAAAATATACCGACAAACATTAGCACTGCGTATATTGTCCAACAAACTGGATTCATGTTTCAGATACTGAGCTCCTGTACAAACTCTTGTATCTATGCGTTGACTCAGAGCAAATTTAGAGAAGAGATCAAGAAGTTTCTAAAATGGCCGTTTGCCCAATAAAGTATTATTATTCATACAGTTTGTTTGTAAATGATTTCCACATCGCCTGTGTCATTTGGTATTGTGTTTATTTTATCCAGTCCCCAACTGTCCACTTGAGAATAGAGCCATGTCATGTTGGCATCATATAGCTTTTACATCGTTTGAAATGATGATGACAACAAACGTTATTAATTAAAACTCTCCGAACGCCAGCTTGGCGTCAGGTTCGACCCCCAACTATACTTCCTCCCCCACATCCAGTCCCTCACCAGCACAGTCTTCTTCCAACTCTGACGGATCGTCCACAAATATACAATCAATTCATTTGACAGTACAATCTTTGAAGCGCTTTGAGACGGCGATAAAATTTGAAAAGCCGCTTTATCGAACGCAAGGATTATTATTATTAGGACTGTTAATATTATTATTTCAAGCAACCCAACAGCAAATGGTTCACAATGCACAGAGCACAGCATTCCACAGACAAGAAACAATTGTATTTATACATCGCCCTCCCTGCAGCGTAGCGACTCAGGGAGCACAGCATTTGCAGAAAAATGTACAATCAAATTAAATATTGCTACAACACAAGTTATTCGGTGCGAACCAAGGGTTTAAATCACAAAGAAACATGAATTGCTTTGCTAAATTTCCTTCTTCCATCTTTCGAGATGCACCAAACTTCACACCCAAATTTACCTCAGTACTTGAGAAAAAACGTTAAGCTAACACATCCCTTCATAAGAAAGAATGTAAAAAGTGGAGATAGATACTTTTTGGGGATACATACTTTATCAACATTTACTCTTTAAAAACACCCACAACACTCGCTCACTGACTGTCTTTCCAGCACGCTCGCTCAGTCGGTCGGTCGATCGGTCGGTCGGTCGGTCGGTCGGTGGGTCGGTCGGTCGGTCGTTCGGTTGGTCGGTCGGTCAGTCATTCGGTCTGTCGGTCAGTCAGTCAATCAGTCACACTCGAGTTGTTGGGATTTCGAATCCCATATGTTCAAATTAATGACCCCAAAATCCTTAATTTTATATCATAAAATAATAGACCACAATACAAAGTAAGAATTTAGATACAATAAAATATATATCAAAGTTTAAACACAATAAGGTGAAGCAAAATCAGAAATACTGCTACCCAGGTAATCTGCGGAAGGATGGTAAATCCAAATCTCCAGTTTCATGGGCTCACGAATTCTATCCAACTCTGAATACTCTCGACTTGTCCCAAAACGTCTCCATAGCGAAGTTTTGATGATACCCAAATTATACTATCTATCCCTTTGATCTCTGTCTAGATTAGATTCCTGTAACTAGAGGAGTTTATCCATCCTCCTTACCATGGTATCGACAGGTACTGTTCTTGAGAGCTCGACTCAATTATCATCGTGTTTATTGGAAAACTCGATTAAACACATATTCTATTGAGTGGATACTAGACGTTGAGTCTTCTCTCAGCCCCCAGACGTCTCTTATCATCCATTCCAAGAACGAAATTGCCACACTTGGTCTGCAACCTCAGTTGTATTTGTCCCCAATTCAAATGTTTTATTGTAATTGATGCCATTATATATGTATACTATCGAAAATTAATTGTGGTTTTGAAATGCAATACCCAAAGGTGTGGCAGTGTGGCTCAGTGATAACGTATTCAAGGCTGCGACAATATTAACAATTAATATTATTATTATAATCCTTGCAGTTGATACAGCGCTTTTCACAACCAATCAACGCCCCAAAGCTCTTCACAGAATATACTGTAAAGTGAATTGACTTTACAGTTGTTGGTGACTCACGGCAGCCAATTGCGCACAGCAGTATCCCACAATCAGTCGTGAATTGAAATGACCAATTTTATTATTTGGGTTTATTTTGGACAGATTATTATTAGGCGCGTGTAGTAAGGAAACTTGCACAATCTTTCGCCCTGACCTGCCTGCATTCGAACACAGGTCTCCCCAGCTTGGTCTCCCCAGCTTAAAAGAGAAGTACTCTAACCACTAAAATACAGGAGCTTCATGTTGGTGCTTTGAAGCCCCACCTGAGGAATTCGGATCATACTGTTAATTTGACCTACTCAGTGCAGAACTCGATATGTCACGCTTACGTTTAGTTGTTGATCTGTCTTCATGTTCACTTGCATGCGAACAACCAGATGGCAAACTTTAAAAAATGAGCACACGTTGATTTTGTTAGCAAAGTAAATGTTCTGCACTTTACTGTTTAATTTGTGAAGCACTTGGAAATGTCAGAACTGTAACAAGGCACTATATCAAAATGCATAAAGTCTTATTAGAGCAAAGGAATTTACAAGAAGAAAGATGGTCAATTCCATCTAGTTTGCCATCCTGGCAGCAGATGTCGCAGCGCTGTGTCACAATAGCGTACACTGATCAATTGTTTTCCAGCAGAAATCTATCGGAATTCTATCTAATATAATCGAAATCGTTTGCGAACTCATTACTTCTGGGGAGCTAGTTGCAGAAGGTTTACACTTACTGATTAACCGCATCCCCATTTCTAGACGTTGGTAGAAGGGAAAAAGAGTTGGTGATTTTCAAAGTTTTGTATTCTGCCCAGAAGCTTAAAGAGCACAGTGATATCGACAACAGTTTTCACTGACATATTAAGGGTTACGTCTGAAAACGCATGAATTGCGTCTAGTCCTATTCTACTCCAATTACAACATGCTAATCGCTCCTCCTCTTCCAGTCCCTCCATCGCCTCAAACATTATTCCGATACTTTCGTGATAATAATGGTATTAAATATATTATTAATTCCGAAAAATATACTTGAATATTATCATTTACGGACTTCACACATGGTGTAGTGTATGAGGAACTCAGTGCCTGAGCTTGAAGTTGATTCTTACCAAAAGAGGGAGATCAGCATAAAGTATGGTTGGAGAAAGGTCAGGAGTGTAGTAAACATGGCCAATGAGATAGAAAGGGAGAAAGCTAGAAGCAGGCATCGTGAGTGTCCAATGGCTGAAATCATGACCTCTAACGGAGGAGTGGTGTCGGCGTTACAGAAGCCAGGTGCTGATTGATGAAGGGTAAAGATGTGGGAAGTGACAGACTTGAGAGCGAGTCCGACAATACTAACATGCATGCAGATCATTTATAACCGACAAGAGTTCGGTAGAGCTGTTGCTGTGGTAGTCTGAACAACCAGCAAAGGAGAAGAGAATATTCTGAGTTGACGACCTGCATCTTCTGATTTTTAAAGAGGTGGCTGAAGAGATAGCGCTTGATCTTACAGAATTATCTTGATTCTGGAACAGTTCGCATTGATTGGAAGATCGCAAACATAACAACAATATTTAAGAAGGGTTGGGGAGAGAAGATGCAGAACTATAGAGCAGTTAGACTGACATCAGTGGGAGGGAAAAGCATAGAATGCTTAACTAGGGACGTCTTACTGTGGAACTTAGAAGACTATAACATGACAAGACAGAGTCAACAAATCAGACGTCATGCTTGACAAACGAGGTAACTAGCAGTGTCTATAGGGTAGAACCAGTAGATGTAATGGATTTAGATTTTCAATAGACGTTCGACAAGGTGCAACATAAAACGCTGATAATCAAACGTAAGTGTCATGGAAGTAAAGGCAATCTGTTGGCACGGCTAAACACAAGTAGAGCAGAGAGTAGAGCTAATGGGGTCCTTCTTGTATTCGCAGGGTGTGATGTGTAGAGTATCAAAAGGAGGAGTACTTGGGCCTCAAGTATTTAACATCTATATCAATGATCCGGACGAGGGCATCAGTTAAAATATCTAAATTAGCGGATGATGAAAAGATAGTAGGGAGCGATAGTTCCGAGGATGACACAAACAAACATGCAATAAGATGTGAATATGCTGTATGAATGTGCAAAAAGGTGGCAGATTGAATCTAATGGTGGCAAGTGTGAAGCTATTCACCTTGGTAGCAAAATCCCCAAAGCGCATAATTTTACAGACAGGGAGAGACTAGATAATACTCTCGTTCACCGTGGTTTGGGTGTCCTTCTACAACAGTTGCAATCAGTTAGTTCGCAGGTACAGCAAGCAACTAGGAAGGCTAATAGCATGTTTGTCTTCTTTACAAAAGTTTTATAATATAAGTGTAGGGAAGTATTGCTGCAGCTGCATAGGGCCCTTGTGAGACCGCACCTGGAATCTTGTATGCAGTTTTTGTCTCCTTATTTAGCAAAGCATGTGCCTTTGAGGTGGTGCAGCGTACATACACTAGGTTGGTTCCTTGAATAAGGGGGATGAGCTGTCGGGATAGGTTTACTTGATCAAATTCAAGTATATTTCGCGTTCCGAAATATGACATGTTTGTAAAACCGATATTCTCAATGACATTAATTTTCTTGCTTGAAGTTACAAAGTCCCTGTGTTGCAGAGCCCATCGGAAGGGGGTCACGGTTTAAGTATTAAAACAAAGGGATATTTCACTGCCTTTTTCACCTCTTTTCTGAATTGTTTCTGTGTCATGGCGTAAACGCAAGTGTTGGTGGCACTGTTTGAAAGCTGCAGCATGATGGCCACGTGGTAGAGGATGTAGACTGGGTGGCTGTAACCTGTGTAGTAATAGTTGGCAAACTGTCCGTAGATCACAAACACAATGTACGTGCTCCACAGCAACATGAAGCTGCCGGAAATGGCGAACAGTAAAATCACACATTTCCTCCGTTTCTCTGTCTCTGGGTCGGAAACCGTCCTCCCGCTGTGGCAGTGGCTCAACAGATTCCTGCGGATTCTGTTGGCGATTAAAATATGCCTGACCATCAGGACGTTCAGGGTCAAAATCACACAGAAAGGAACAAGCGGGGTCATTGTGATGTCCAACCAGTTGTACACTGCCCACTCGGGGGCAACGTAAAAGCTATTCTTTGTCTTGCAGAACCACGACACGTTTCCGGCTGTGAACCAGGGCTCATAAGCCAGATACCAGGGCCCGTTGCTGGCACAGCTCAGGACCCAGATCGCCGCGATCACCACGGCGGCCATCCTCTCAGGGAAGCCCCGATCACCACTTGCCCCTTGGCAGCAGATGGCGAGGAAGCGATCGAAGGTGAAGGCTACGGTCAGCCAGGCTGAGCTGTCAGCAGCCGCGCACACCATGGTTGTCATGAGCGAGCAAACGGGCGTCAGATCCAGGAAGCAGACCGGATAGAACAGGAAATTCATCCGTGTCAAAATCACATCGGAGACTACCACCAGCAGGTCCGCCGCTGCCATGGCAACGAGGTAATAAGTGATGCGCCTGGAGAGGCCACAGTTTCCTCGAGATAAGACTACGATTGTTAGCAAGTTGCCTGTAACAGGGAGAGTGTGTGAGAGAGAGAGTTAGAGAGCGGAGAACTCGCTGGTATGGCTACAATGAATCATGTCATGTTTTAAAATGCCCACTTTCTTCCCGGGAAGACTTTCTGGGTTTCCATTGTCATTGCAGCTCCTCGCAACATCACCCCCGTGTTAGAGCAACAACAACAATTTCACTTACGTAGCGCCATTCACGTCTAGAGGACGTCCCAAATCGCTGAACATTCTGGTCGGGACTCGAGGTTGGTGTGCGGGGTTGGTGGTGGGGGAGGATCGAAGTAGGGGAAAGCGGAAGGATAGTGGGAGAGGGGGAAGAGTTAGTGGGACAGCTGGAGGCGAGGTAGAAGTGACCGTCCTTGAAAGAGAAAAGGGAGCAAGCGAGGGGGAGGGGCTGCGGGGTGTTTGTGGGTTTCATTCCATATGCCACGACTTAAATGATTTGTTCTGACAGTGCCATGGGAAAGAGAACGGAAATTCTGTGCGCTTCCCTGGCCAACAATCTTGATAATATGTTTATTCGAGCCACATTTCGGGATGTTGCACTGTGCAAACTGAATTCCGTTACACATAGTCACTGTAATTCAGGCACTTTACAGTAAAGCATGTGAGGTTTCTTGAGATGTTTTTCGAAGGTTTCATCAGACACTGTGTCATATTTACCACAATTACCTGCACAGCCTTTCGTACCTGGAGGTTGTTTGAAAGTAGTGGGAGGGTGGGGGTTTGGGTTGCTTGAGTGGCATCTATATGGAATGGTGATGTATGTAACTGCTGGAATGGGCACAGGGAAGGTTGGTACTGTGAGCGCCTGAAGTGGGAAAGAGCTGGCGAGATCCAACAACAACGACACTTATGATGGTTATTTGAGTAGATGATGTCCCCAAGGCTAAATGCCAATTGTATTGTACAAAGAACACTCCGGCGAAATCACTGAAAGCAAATGTAGTATAATTGCAGTGTAATTCGCTGATTTACCGATCAATCCGACAAGTGCGAGGGCAGTGTACACAACGTACATTATTTGGAAAATGGTTTCTTTTCGAAAACTCTTCTCCGAGAAACTGTGAAACCTCTTCATGTTGAAGCGAACTTCGCGCTGACGGCCGCAACGCTATTTGAAGCCTTGTGTGGCCCCCAGAGAGAACATTAATCTGCTTGGGTGGAGGGCATTACTCACAAGCGGCTAAACAAACAATCATCAATGCTTGGACACTGCTTCCAGTCAACTGTTTCAAATTTTAATGTGAACAATGAACCTCCCAATTGGGTGGTGGTGGGGTGAGACAACTCAGAGTGATTGTCGGGATTCAATGTAATCCTGAATCTTTCATGTTGATGTCCCCAAAGATCTTTTTGGAAACACACTTACAGAACACACTGTGTAACAATGATAATAATTCTTGCGTTGGTTACAGCGTCTGTTCACATATTCGCTAAATCTCAATGAGCTTCACAGGTTACACATAATACATAGTGTCTATTGACACTGTGTATTATGGGCAAAAGGCGGCAGCGAATTACGCACAGCGGCGTCCCACAAACAGCAATGGTTGAAAGTGACAAATATGTTAACGTTTAAAGAATAAGAAACAAATAAAGAAAGAAAAGAAAGAAAAGAAAGAAAGAAAGAAAGAAAGAAAGAAAGAAAGAAAGAAAGAAAGAAAGAAAGAAAGAAAGAAAGAAAGAAAGAAAGAAAGAAAGAAAGAAAGAAAGAAAGAAAGAAAGAAAGAAAGAAAGAAAGAAAGAAAGAAAGGAAGGAAGAAAGAAAGGAAGAAAGAAAGAACCCAACTGGTCTCAAGGCGGTTCACATGATTTCGTTGGGCAACGTAGCAATATATTGTGACAAACTGCTATGAACTGAATGAATAATGTTTTCTGTCTTAGTTGCAATGAAACAGCAGAATGCCTATTCTCGAATAGTCTTGTGTCATTGTGTCGAATTCAAGATCTCATTCTCAAGGCCATTCACGGCAATGCCCCGCCTATCTCTCTGACCCACAGTCTCCCTATCAGCCTGCCCGCCCGCCCCCTCCGTTCAGCAGACTCAGACCTGCTCCGCGTCCACCGCCCAATCATCGGTGGCACGGATTTCAGCCTCTCTGCTCCCACACTGTGGAACTCTATCCCACAGACGCCGACTCGCTTCCTCCCTTTCCTCCGTCAAGGCTGCACTCATGACCTTCCTCTTTGACCGTGCCTTCGGCTGCCACACTAACTCTTCGACCTCTCCCACTATTCTCGCCCTTCCCAAACACCCCTACCCACCCTCAACCGCTCGGGTCCCTACCTGATTGTTCGTTTCTCCCACAAAATATGCAGTCCATTCACTTTTCACTGTATTTTGTGAAGTACTTTCAGCGGTCTAGCATATGGCGCAGAAGCAAATGTAAGGATGATTCTAAGTTATATTGTAGAACACGGACGTTAATGAATACAAACATTTTATGTTTTATTTCTATTCATTTCCACAAACACAGTCCATGGTACACAAATTCAATTCACTCTTCTGTAGACTGTGTTGGCAAAATATCTGCAATGAATACCTGGTATCCGGAAGAAAAAACGCTTGATGTAACATTTAATTACATCAATATAGAATTGGTTGAAAATTATCCTTTACATATATTGAGCCAGATTGTTATGCTTAACCACATATTCTATTTAATATTATCACTGTAAAATTATTGCTGTGGCCGAACGAATCAAAACAATAAATCGAACAAACTCAACTGGGAAATCTCATGCATTTTTCCGAATTAGGGAAACATACTTTGAATGATATTCCGTCTATTTATATTTCTATGATGACATTATGTTACAGCGCACTCTTACTCATTGAGATGTCCACTCAAACAGGATGTTGGGTACGTGAAATTTGTGTTTCAAATTTCAGTATCAATTTGAATACCATGACTAGCATTGTTTGGTATAAGTCAGGTGAGCTTCACAAGGTTGATATTCTCATTCCGTTGTTTAGCTTGTTTCCGTAACAGGAACGAAGAGCCCTGTTGTTATTTGGTTGGCGGACCAGTATAGTGGCGTCATTTCCTTCAATGATAATCATCATTATCAAACCAATAGATAATAATAATTCGGTCACTCCATCGATGACTGTTTGTGGGACACTACATCGTACAGTTGGCTACTGCGTTTCGCCCACAAAAGAAGGCAGTCAATTCAATTTACAGGATATTTGATGAAGAGCTATGTAATGCCTGGAAGTTGTGACGATTTGCTGTGTCGATTTTAGGAATATTATCGTTATTATCCGCAGCACTAACGCTGCTCGATTTACATACTTGTTTGCAATTCTAATTGGTGCCCGTACGGGGGATTTAATCCACGAGCTTGGCGTTATTAGCATCGCGCTCTATCCAACTGAGCCAAACGGCCTGACATACTGAGCCAGTGGCAGGAAGCTGTGATTATTGATATAAATTAGACAGCTTCGTACCTGGCATATCTTGGTGTATTTAATGCACAGCCGAGTGCGATATTTTCTGGTATATTCCAATGAACGTGCTACTCAAAAACTATCATTGATGCAGTGGCAAAATCTCTTGGAAACTCACTTGCTCCTGAGGATCAACATTCTCAGCAGTTAGGTTCAAGTATTTTAACCAAACAACTCCAGATATTGTGCATTACAGTGACAACAACATGCTTGTCCATATCACTTTGCACACAGGATAGCGATATATCGCGAGTAACTGCGGCGGGACCAGGCTCCAAGCAGGTGGTGTGTACTGACAGGCGGCCACAAAGAGAGGTTATGAGCTAATTTTAGGTCTTTTGTATTTGCTGTAGTTACACATGGTGATTGGCGTCTTTGAAGGATCAATCGGCGGCTCCTAATCCCCTTTTCCCTCCCCAATGCACAGGTGACGGGCGTCGCAAGGCTTGATACTGCTTGATACCCGAACCTAGGACGGGAAAGTTGTTGGGGGTGGGGGATGTGGGCGGTAAGGGGGGGAGTGAGAGTGAGTATTAGAGATGCCGATGGATCCATCAAAGAGCAGAATCATGAGGCGAGATTTGAAGGAGGCCATACAGCGGGAGCATGGTGACGGGAATGCGTGATGGAATTACAGACGTTGGCAGCAGAGTGGCCGAAGGCTTTCCCGCCAATGGTGGTGGCAGGTGGATCGGGGTTCTCGTCGAGCAGGCTAGAGCCGGCTGAACGTAGTGAGGGTCGGGCAGGATGGTGATGGATAGGAAGTCACGAATGTAGGATGGGCCGAGGTTCTGGGGAGCTATACAAATGTGAGGACCAGGACGTTGAATTCTTGAACTGGATCCTGTGGGTGATGGGGAGCCAAAGGAGTCGGGCGAGGATTGGTGAAACAGGGACATTCCTGGTCCCTCCCCAGGCATAAATCGCCCACAGACACACACA
>JAYJKW010000061.1:0-24909 GCA_035084275.1 Hydrolagus colliei | reverse complement strand
TGGTATGTCTGCATCAATCTAAAAAAGGCCCTCACTGTCCTTGTGAATGTGTCCTGGTGTGTGTTATTTTGAGACCCACCCAAGTCACTCAGATACGTTCGGTTACATTTCTGTAACTTGCATTAAGTCCGTATCATGTTGTGAGAAATGAGTGGGGTGTGGAAAGATGTATAAAGGAGAGAGAGGTAAGCTTACTCCGGGGGGTTCGGGTCTTTGCTAGGAACCTTGATTGGGTTATCCGAGGATCCCGGTTCCGCGGCCTACTCTCGTGGCTTTCGACTTTCCCCTGCCCGGGTAGCTGGAAAAGAGGCTAAACAAAAGGGGTGGGTTTAAGGGGAAAAAAAAGCTAAACAAAGGGGGTGGGTTTAAACGGAAAAAAAAGTAAAGAGTGAAAAAAAAGTAATTATTAAGGAGGAAAAAGAATTATTAATTGATGACAGAGTGGAAAAAAAAGGAAAAGGAAAACCAGAAATCCACTACACAAAATATACCGAGGGTCGAGGTCTAACGATCCCAACTCGGCAATACCGGCTCTCTGCGGTTTAAAACGCCCACCTCAGCCACACCGGCTCTCTGTGGTTTAAAGCGTTTTCTGTGCTGGAAACTGGAAAGGAGGAGAAATAATTATTGAATAAAAGAATTCTTAATCAATAACCATTAAAGAAATTAAAACTGGAAAAGAGGAGAAATAATTATTAAATAAGAAAAAAAATTCTTAATTAATAACTATTAAGGAAGTTAAAACTGGAAAGGAGGAAAAGTAATTATTAAAAAGAATTATTAACTAATAAGAGTGGAAAAAAAAGGGGGGAAAAAAGAGAACAAAAAATCCACTACACAAAATATACCGAGGGTCGAGGTCTAACGATCCCAACTCGGTAACACCGGCTCTCTGCGGTTTAAAACGCCCACCTCAGCCACACCGGCTCTCTGTGGTTTAAAGCGCTTTCTGTGCTGGAAACTGGAAAGGAGGAGAAATAATTATTAAAGAGGAAAAAGAATTCTTAATTGATAACTATTAAAGAAGGAAAAGAATTATTAATTGAAAACTCCCCCGACGTTTCGCCAATACCTGTGGCTTTTTCAAGGAGGTTTTTCAGAAATGATTCTTAATTTACTAAACATTTATACCTGGGTGAGAGAGGTGACAGAGAGAGAGAGAGAAGACAAAGTGTTTTCAGAGTGAGAGCACAGGGTGTGCTTAGGTGTTAATGTGTTAATGGCTACCCTCCATGTATTTCTGTTCCTGCGTTCCTTTAATGGCTATCCTGTGAAACCCTTGGTTCTTTTGTCAGCAGAAATGCCCTGTCTGTTTAAACCGGTGTTATTTCTGTTTAAAACCGGTGTTACTTCCACTATCTAGGGAACAAGTCATTTAACTCGTCTCAGGTATTTACTACACATTGTTTGCATGGAGATTTAAATTAAATTAAATTATACTCTCTCCGGTTCCCCCTAGTGGTATTAAAAGTTTCAGCTTTAAGTTTTTTTCAAAAAAGGAATCCTATGGCCTATTCCAGCTATTGTGAAAAAATTAGATAGGTTATGCTACTTAAAAATAGGTGGCTTTGTTAAAAAAATCTAACCTGCGTTTTTTTTGGGGGGGGGAAAAAGGAAGGTAAGGGATTCTGTTGTTGCCTCGGACTTCCCTGTGCTGGGAATGTCGGCCTGGGTACACATTCAATCCTGGCCCGCTCGTAATTTGTGATCCCACTTTTCTGGCAGCACGAATGATTCTCTCAAACTTTCTTTTGGAAAGTTGTACACAGTAGCAGCCACGTTCTTGGCTTATTTCCTGTGTTACACCTGTCTTGGTTTTATCATCGGGAAACACTCGTGGCACTTGCAGGGGTTAGGTTTTTTAAATTTCGGGGATCATTGGTACACATAGGCTTGTGTTTTCTTGCCCGTGCCCTGTGCTGGGCCTTGTCAAATTACGTTAGGGCTCATGAATGTGTTGAGGTTTTTTTTAAGAAAACAATATTGTTTTTTTTAAAAAATGAGGGAGAAATATTTTTTTGGGGGGGGTTTTAAGGGGGGGAAAAAATTAGGCATACTTAGGGTTCTTGTTTTAGGGTTAGGGTAAGTTTTTTAGGGGTTAGCGGTTAGTAATTAGGAGTTATTTTCGGTGCTATTGAAATTGTGGTTACTTGGGGTGTTATTGTAAGGTGGGGTTCGGTTAGTTGGGGTGTGGTAGGGGGATGGGTGGGGGTGGGGTGTGTGTAGAGGGGGTGGGTTTCTACCCATTCTGATAATATGTTGTCTAGCCCTATCTGCTGTTGAGATTCTAAATTTATGTTTAAGGGCCTTCCTTGCCCAGGAGGTTGCCACTGTGAGGGCTTCCTCCACTCGATCAATCTGTCCTATTGATATAATCTCATTGTTTAATTGAATTACACTATCTTCATAATGTTTGATTAGGGTATTGCGGGTCTCTTTTGCCCACCTCTCTGCATTCCTGTTTAATTTGCAGAGGGTCTCTTTTGAAGGCATAGCCGGTTTAATAAATTCTGTTAATTTCTCTACTTGGTTCCGAATTCCCTTCGGGGGGGTGTCTTTATTCTTTAGAATAATTAAATGATGGTATGTCTGCATCAATCTAAAAAAGGCCCTCACTGTCCTTGTGAATGTGTCCTGGTGTGTGTTATTTTGAGACCCACCCAAGTCACTCAGATACGTTCGGTTACATTTCTGTAACTTGCATTAAGTCCGTATCATGTTGTGAGAAATGAGTGGGGTGTGGAAAGATGTATAAAGGAGAGAGAGGTAAGCTTACTCCGGGGGGTTCGGGTCTTTGCTAGGAACCTTGATTGGGTTATCCGAGGATCCCGGTTCCGCGGCCTACTCTCGTGGCTTTCGACTTTCCCCTGCCCGGGTAGCTGGAAAAGAGGCTAAACAAAAGGGGTGGGTTTAAGGGGAAAAAAAAGCTAAACAAAGGGGGTGGGTTTAAACGGAAAAAAAAGTAAAGAGTGAAAAAAAAGTAATTATTAAGGAGGAAAAAGAATTATTAATTGATGACAGAGTGGAAAAAAAAGGAAAAGGAAAACCAGAAATCCACTACACAAAATATACCGAGGGTCGAGGTCTAACGATCCCAACTCGGCAATACCGGCTCTCTGCGGTTTAAAACGCCCACCTCAGCCACACCGGCTCTCTGTGGTTTAAAGCGTTTTCTGTGCTGGAAACTGGAAAGGAGGAGAAATAATTATTGAATAAAAGAATTCTTAATCAATAACCATTAAAGAAATTAAAACTGGAAAAGAGGAGAAATAATTATTAAATAAGAAAAAAAATTCTTAATTAATAACTATTAAGGAAGTTAAAACTGGAAAGGAGGAAAAGTAATTATTAAAAAGAATTATTAACTAATAAGAGTGGAAAAAAAAGGGGGGAAAAAAGAGAACAAAAAATCCACTACACAAAATATACCGAGGGTCGAGGTCTAACGATCCCAACTCGGTAACACCGGCTCTCTGCGGTTTAAAACGCCCACCTCAGCCACACCGGCTCTCTGTGGTTTAAAGCGCTTTCTGTGCTGGAAACTGGAAAGGAGGAGAAATAATTATTAAAGAGGAAAAAGAATTCTTAATTGATAACTATTAAAGAAGGAAAAGAATTATTAATTGAAAACTCCCCCGACGTTTCGCCAATACCTGTGGCTTTTTCAAGGAGGTTTTTCAGAAATGATTCTTAATTTACTAAACATTTATACCTGGGTGAGAGAGGTGACAGAGAGAGAGAGAGAAGACAAAGTGTTTTCAGAGTGAGAGCACAGGGTGTGCTTAGGTGTTAATGTGTTAATGGCTACCCTCCATGTATTTCTGTTCCTGCGTTCCTTTAATGGCTATCCTGTGAAACCCTTGGTTCTTTTGTCAGCAGAAATGCCCTGTCTGTTTAAACCGGTGTTATTTCTGTTTAAAACCGGTGTTACTTCCACTATCTAGGGAACAAGTCATTTAACTCGTCTCAGGTATTTACTACACATTGTTTGCATGGAGATTTAAATTAAATTAAATTATACTCTCTCCGGTTCCCCCTAGTGGTATTAAAAGTTTCAGCTTTAAGTTTTTTTCAAAAAAGGAATCCTATGGCCTATTCCAGCTATTGTGAAAAAATTAGATAGGTTATGCTACTTAAAAATAGGTGGCTTTGTTAAAAAAATCTAACCTGCGTTTTTTTTGGGGGGGGGAAAAAGGAAGGTAAGGGATTCTGTTGTTGCCTCGGACTTCCCTGTGCTGGGAATGTCGGCCTGGGTACACATTCAATCCTGGCCCGCTCGTAATTTGTGATCCCACTTTTCTGGCAGCACGAATGATTCTCTCAAACTTTCTTTTGGAAAGTTGTACACAGTAGCAGCCACGTTCTTGGCTTATTTCCTGTGTTACACCTGTCTTGGTTTTATCATCGGGAAACACTCGTGGCACTTGCAGGGGTTAGGTTTTTTAAATTTCGGGGATCATTGGTACACATAGGCTTGTGTTTTCTTGCCCGTGCCCTGTGCTGGGCCTTGTCAAATTACGTTAGGGCTCATGAATGTGTTGAGGTTTTTTTTAAGAAAACAATATTGTTTTTTTTAAAAAATGAGGGAGAAATATTTTTTTGGGGGGGGTTTTAAGGGGGGGAAAAAATTAGGCATACTTAGGGTTCTTGTTTTAGGGTTAGGGTAAGTTTTTTAGGGGTTAGCGGTTAGTAATTAGGAGTTATTTTCGGTGCTATTGAAATTGTGGTTACTTGGGGTGTTATTGTAAGGTGGGGTTCGGTTAGTTGGGGTGTGGTAGGGGGATGGGTGGGGGTGGGGTGTGTGTAGAGGGGGTGGGTTTCTACCCATTCTGATAATATGTTGTCTAGCCCTATCTGCTGTTGAGATTCTAAATTTATGTTTAAGGGCCTTCCTTGCCCAGGAGGTTGCCACTGTGAGGGCTTCCTCCACTCGATCAATCTGTCCTATTGATATAATCTCATTGTTTAATTGAATTACACTATCTTCATAATGTTTGATTAGGGTATTGCGGGTCTCTTTTGCCCACCTCTCTGCATTCCTGTTTAATTTGCAGAGGGTCTCTTTTGAAGGCATAGCCGGTTTAATAAATTCTGTTAATTTCTCTACTTGGTTCCGAATTCCCTTCGGGGGGGTGTCTTTATTCTTTAGAATAATTAAATGATGGTATGTCTGCATCAATCTAAAAAAGGCCCTCACTGTCCTTGTGAATGTGTCCTGGTGTGTGTTATTTTGAGACCCACCCAAGTCACTCAGATACGTTCGGTTACATTTCTGTAACTTGCATTAAGTCCGTATCATGTTGTGAGAAATGAGTGGGGTGTGGAAAGATGTATAAAGGAGAGAGAGGTAAGCTTACTCCGGGGGGTTCGGGTCTTTGCTAGGAACCTTGATTGGGTTATCCGAGGATCCCGGTTCCGCGGCCTACTCTCGTGGCTTTCGACTTTCCCCTGCCCGGGTAGCTGGAAAAGAGGCTAAACAAAAGGGGTGGGTTTAAGGGGAAAAAAAAGCTAAACAAAGGGGGTGGGTTTAAACGGAAAAAAAAGTAAAGAGTGAAAAAAAAGTAATTATTAAGGAGGAAAAAGAATTATTAATTGATGACAGAGTGGAAAAAAAAGGAAAAGGAAAACCAGAAATCCACTACACAAAATATACCGAGGGTCGAGGTCTAACGATCCCAACTCGGCAATACCGGCTCTCTGCGGTTTAAAACGCCCACCTCAGCCACACCGGCTCTCTGTGGTTTAAAGCGTTTTCTGTGCTGGAAACTGGAAAGGAGGAGAAATAATTATTGAATAAAAGAATTCTTAATCAATAACCATTAAAGAAATTAAAACTGGAAAAGAGGAGAAATAATTATTAAATAAGAAAAAAAATTCTTAATTAATAACTATTAAGGAAGTTAAAACTGGAAAGGAGGAAAAGTAATTATTAAAAAGAATTATTAACTAATAAGAGTGGAAAAAAAAGGGGGGAAAAAAGAGAACAAAAAATCCACTACACAAAATATACCGAGGGTCGAGGTCTAACGATCCCAACTCGGTAACACCGGCTCTCTGCGGTTTAAAACGCCCACCTCAGCCACACCGGCTCTCTGTGGTTTAAAGCGCTTTCTGTGCTGGAAACTGGAAAGGAGGAGAAATAATTATTAAAGAGGAAAAAGAATTCTTAATTGATAACTATTAAAGAAGGAAAAGAATTATTAATTGAAAACTCCCCCGACGTTTCGCCAATACCTGTGGCTTTTTCAAGGAGGTTTTTCAGAAATGATTCTTAATTTACTAAACATTTATACCTGGGTGAGAGAGGTGACAGAGAGAGAGAGAGAAGACAAAGTGTTTTCAGAGTGAGAGCACAGGGTGTGCTTAGGTGTTAATGTGTTAATGGCTACCCTCCATGTATTTCTGTTCCTGCGTTCCTTTAATGGCTATCCTGTGAAACCCTTGGTTCTTTTGTCAGCAGAAATGCCCTGTCTGTTTAAACCGGTGTTATTTCTGTTTAAAACCGGTGTTACTTCCACTATCTAGGGAACAAGTCATTTAACTCGTCTCAGGTATTTACTACACATTGTTTGCATGGAGATTTAAATTAAATTAAATTATACTCTCTCCGGTTCCCCCTAGTGGTATTAAAAGTTTCAGCTTTAAGTTTTTTTCAAAAAAGGAATCCTATGGCCTATTCCAGCTATTGTGAAAAAATTAGATAGGTTATGCTACTTAAAAATAGGTGGCTTTGTTAAAAAAATCTAACCTGCGTTTTTTTTGGGGGGGGGAAAAAGGAAGGTAAGGGATTCTGTTGTTGCCTCGGACTTCCCTGTGCTGGGAATGTCGGCCTGGGTACACATTCAATCCTGGCCCGCTCGTAATTTGTGATCCCACTTTTCTGGCAGCACGAATGATTCTCTCAAACTTTCTTTTGGAAAGTTGTACACAGTAGCAGCCACGTTCTTGGCTTATTTCCTGTGTTACACCTGTCTTGGTTTTATCATCGGGAAACACTCGTGGCACTTGCAGGGGTTAGGTTTTTTAAATTTCGGGGATCATTGGTACACATAGGCTTGTGTTTTCTTGCCCGTGCCCTGTGCTGGGCCTTGTCAAATTACGTTAGGGCTCATGAATGTGTTGAGGTTTTTTTTAAGAAAACAATATTGTTTTTTTTAAAAAATGAGGGAGAAATATTTTTTTGGGGGGGGTTTTAAGGGGGGGAAAAAATTAGGCATACTTAGGGTTCTTGTTTTAGGGTTAGGGTAAGTTTTTTAGGGGTTAGCGGTTAGTAATTAGGAGTTATTTTCGGTGCTATTGAAATTGTGGTTACTTGGGGTGTTATTGTAAGGTGGGGTTCGGTTAGTTGGGGTGTGGTAGGGGGATGGGTGGGGGTGGGGTGTGTGTAGAGGGGGTGGGTTTCTACCCATTCTGATAATATGTTGTCTAGCCCTATCTGCTGTTGAGATTCTAAATTTATGTTTAAGGGCCTTCCTTGCCCAGGAGGTTGCCACTGTGAGGGCTTCCTCCACTCGATCAATCTGTCCTATTGATATAATCTCATTGTTTAATTGAATTACACTATCTTCATAATGTTTGATTAGGGTATTGCGGGTCTCTTTTGCCCACCTCTCTGCATTCCTGTTTAATTTGCAGAGGGTCTCTTTTGAAGGCATAGCCGGTTTAATAAATTCTGTTAATTTCTCTACTTGGTTCCGAATTCCCTTCGGGGGGGTGTCTTTATTCTTTAGAATAATTAAATGATGGTATGTCTGCATCAATCTAAAAAAGGCCCTCACTGTCCTTGTGAATGTGTCCTGGTGTGTGTTATTTTGAGACCCACCCAAGTCACTCAGATACGTTCGGTTACATTTCTGTAACTTGCATTAAGTCCGTATCATGTTGTGAGAAATGAGTGGGGTGTGGAAAGATGTATAAAGGAGAGAGAGGTAAGCTTACTCCGGGGGGTTCGGGTCTTTGCTAGGAACCTTGATTGGGTTATCCGAGGATCCCGGTTCCGCGGCCTACTCTCGTGGCTTTCGACTTTCCCCTGCCCGGGTAGCTGGAAAAGAGGCTAAACAAAAGGGGTGGGTTTAAGGGGAAAAAAAAGCTAAACAAAGGGGGTGGGTTTAAACGGAAAAAAAAGTAAAGAGTGAAAAAAAAGTAATTATTAAGGAGGAAAAAGAATTATTAATTGATGACAGAGTGGAAAAAAAAGGAAAAGGAAAACCAGAAATCCACTACACAAAATATACCGAGGGTCGAGGTCTAACGATCCCAACTCGGCAATACCGGCTCTCTGCGGTTTAAAACGCCCACCTCAGCCACACCGGCTCTCTGTGGTTTAAAGCGTTTTCTGTGCTGGAAACTGGAAAGGAGGAGAAATAATTATTGAATAAAAGAATTCTTAATCAATAACCATTAAAGAAATTAAAACTGGAAAAGAGGAGAAATAATTATTAAATAAGAAAAAAAATTCTTAATTAATAACTATTAAGGAAGTTAAAACTGGAAAGGAGGAAAAGTAATTATTAAAAAGAATTATTAACTAATAAGAGTGGAAAAAAAAGGGGGGAAAAAAGAGAACAAAAAATCCACTACACAAAATATACCGAGGGTCGAGGTCTAACGATCCCAACTCGGTAACACCGGCTCTCTGCGGTTTAAAACGCCCACCTCAGCCACACCGGCTCTCTGTGGTTTAAAGCGCTTTCTGTGCTGGAAACTGGAAAGGAGGAGAAATAATTATTAAAGAGGAAAAAGAATTCTTAATTGATAACTATTAAAGAAGGAAAAGAATTATTAATTGAAAACTCCCCCGACGTTTCGCCAATACCTGTGGCTTTTTCAAGGAGGTTTTTCAGAAATGATTCTTAATTTACTAAACATTTATACCTGGGTGAGAGAGGTGACAGAGAGAGAGAGAGAAGACAAAGTGTTTTCAGAGTGAGAGCACAGGGTGTGCTTAGGTGTTAATGTGTTAATGGCTACCCTCCATGTATTTCTGTTCCTGCGTTCCTTTAATGGCTATCCTGTGAAACCCTTGGTTCTTTTGTCAGCAGAAATGCCCTGTCTGTTTAAACCGGTGTTATTTCTGTTTAAAACCGGTGTTACTTCCACTATCTAGGGAACAAGTCATTTAACTCGTCTCAGGTATTTACTACACATTGTTTGCATGGAGATTTAAATTAAATTAAATTATACTCTCTCCGGTTCCCCCTAGTGGTATTAAAAGTTTCAGCTTTAAGTTTTTTTCAAAAAAGGAATCCTATGGCCTATTCCAGCTATTGTGAAAAAATTAGATAGGTTATGCTACTTAAAAATAGGTGGCTTTGTTAAAAAAATCTAACCTGCGTTTTTTTTGGGGGGGGGAAAAAGGAAGGTAAGGGATTCTGTTGTTGCCTCGGACTTCCCTGTGCTGGGAATGTCGGCCTGGGTACACATTCAATCCTGGCCCGCTCGTAATTTGTGATCCCACTTTTCTGGCAGCACGAATGATTCTCTCAAACTTTCTTTTGGAAAGTTGTACACAGTAGCAGCCACGTTCTTGGCTTATTTCCTGTGTTACACCTGTCTTGGTTTTATCATCGGGAAACACTCGTGGCACTTGCAGGGGTTAGGTTTTTTAAATTTCGGGGATCATTGGTACACATAGGCTTGTGTTTTCTTGCCCGTGCCCTGTGCTGGGCCTTGTCAAATTACGTTAGGGCTCATGAATGTGTTGAGGTTTTTTTTAAGAAAACAATATTGTTTTTTTTAAAAAATGAGGGAGAAATATTTTTTTGGGGGGGGTTTTAAGGGGGGGAAAAAATTAGGCATACTTAGGGTTCTTGTTTTAGGGTTAGGGTAAGTTTTTTAGGGGTTAGCGGTTAGTAATTAGGAGTTATTTTCGGTGCTATTGAAATTGTGGTTACTTGGGGTGTTATTGTAAGGTGGGGTTCGGTTAGTTGGGGTGTGGTAGGGGGATGGGTGGGGGTGGGGTGTGTGTAGAGGGGGTGGGTTTCTACCCATTCTGATAATATGTTGTCTAGCCCTATCTGCTGTTGAGATTCTAAATTTATGTTTAAGGGCCTTCCTTGCCCAGGAGGTTGCCACTGTGAGGGCTTCCTCCACTCGATCAATCTGTCCTATTGATATAATCTCATTGTTTAATTGAATTACACTATCTTCATAATGTTTGATTAGGGTATTGCGGGTCTCTTTTGCCCACCTCTCTGCATTCCTGTTTAATTTGCAGAGGGTCTCTTTTGAAGGCATAGCCGGTTTAATAAATTCTGTTAATTTCTCTACTTGGTTCCGAATTCCCTTCGGGGGGGTGTCTTTATTCTTTAGAATAATTAAATGATGGTATGTCTGCATCAATCTAAAAAAGGCCCTCACTGTCCTTGTGAATGTGTCCTGGTGTGTGTTATTTTGAGACCCACCCAAGTCACTCAGATACGTTCGGTTACATTTCTGTAACTTGCATTAAGTCCGTATCATGTTGTGAGAAATGAGTGGGGTGTGGAAAGATGTATAAAGGAGAGAGAGGTAAGCTTACTCCGGGGGGTTCGGGTCTTTGCTAGGAACCTTGATTGGGTTATCCGAGGATCCCGGTTCCGCGGCCTACTCTCGTGGCTTTCGACTTTCCCCTGCCCGGGTAGGGTTAGGGTTAGGGTTAGGGTTAGGGTTAGGGTTAGGGTTCGGGTTCGGGTTCGGGTTCGGGTTCGGGTTCGGGTTCGGGTTAGGGTTAGGGTTAGGGTTAGGGTTAGGGTTAGGGTTAGGGTTAGGGTTAGGGTTAGGGTTAGGGTTAGGGTTAGGGTTAGGGTTAGGGTTAGGGTTAGGGTTAGGGTTAGGGTTAGGGTTAGGGTTAGGGTTAGGGTTAGGGTTAGGGTTAGGGTTAGGGTTAGGGTTAGGGTTAGGGTTAGGGTTAGGGTTAGGGTTAGGGTTAGGGTTAGGGTTAGGGTTAGGGTTAGGGTTAGGGTTAGGGTTAGGGTTAGGGTTAGGGTTAGGGTTAGGGTTAGGGTTAGGGTTAGGGTTAGGGTTAGGGTTAGGGTTAGGGTTAGGGTTAGGGTTAGGGTTAGGGTTAGGGTTAGGGTTAGGGTTAGGGTTAGGGTTAGGGTTAGGGTTAGGGTTAGGGTTAGGGTTAGGGTTAGGGTTAGGGTTAGGGTTAGGGTTAGGGTTAGGGTTAGGGTTAGGGTTAGGGTTAGGGTTAGGGTTAGGGTTAGGGTTAGGGTTAGGGTTAGGGTTAGGGTTAGGGTTAGGGTTAGGGTTAGGGTTAGGGTTAGGGTTAGGGTTAGGGTTAGGGTTAGGGTTAGGGTTAGGGTTAGGGTTAGGGTTAGGGTTAGGGTTAGGGTTAGGGTTAGGGTTAGGGTTAGGGTTAGGGTTAGGGTTAGGGTTAGGGTTAGGGTTAGGGTTAGGGTTAGGGTTAGGGTTAGGGTTAGGGTTAGGGTTAGGGTTAGGGTTAGGGTTAGGGTTAGGGTTAGGGTTAGGGTTAGGGTTAGGGTTAGGGTTAGGGTTAGGGTTAGGGTTAGGGTTAGGGTTAGGGTTAGGGTTAGGGTTAGGGTTAGGGTTAGGGTTAGGGTTAGGGTTAGGGTTAGGGTTAGGGTTAGGGTTAGGGTTAGGGTTAGGGTTAGGGTTAGGGTTAGGGTTAGGGTTAGGGTTAGGGTTAGGGTTAGGGTTAGGGTTAGGGTTAGGGTTAGGGTTAGGGTTAGGGTTAGGGTTAGGGTTAGGGTTAGGGTTAGGGTTAGGGTTAGGGTTAGGGTTAGGGTTAGGGTTAGGGTTAGGGTTAGGGTTAGGGTTAGGGTTAGGGTTAGGGTTAGGGTTAGGGTTAGGGTTAGGGTTAGGGTTAGGGTTAGGGTTAGGGTTAGGGTTAGGGTTAGGGTTAGGGTTAGGGTTAGGGTTAGGGTTAGGGTTAGGGTTAGGGTTAGGGTTAGGGTTAGGGTTAGGGTTAGGGTTAGGGTTAGGGTTAGGGTTAGGGTTAGGGTTAGGGTTAGGGTTAGGGTTAGGGTTAGGGTTAGGGTTAGGGTTAGGGTTAGGGTTAGGGTTAGGGTTAGGGTTAGGGTTAGGGTTAGGGTTAGGGTTAGGGTTAGGGTTAGGGTTAGGGTTAGGGTTAGGGTTAGGGTTAGGGTTAGGGTTAGGGTTAGGGTTAGGGTTAGGGTTAGGGTTAGGGTTAGGGTTAGGGTTAGGGTTAGGGTTAGGGTTAGGGTTAGGGTTAGGGTTAGGGTTAGGGTTAGGGTTAGGGTTAGGGTTAGGGTTAGGGTTAGGGTTAGGGTTAGGGTTAGGGTTAGGGTTAGGGTTAGGGTTAGGGTTAGGGTTAGGGTTAGGGTTAGGGTTAGGGTTAGGGTTAGGGTTAGGGTTAGGGTTAGGGTTAGGGTTAGGGTTAGGGTTAGGGTTAGGGTTAGGGTTAGGGTTAGGGTTAGGGTTAGGGTTAGGGTTAGGGTTAGGGTTAGGGTTAGGGTTAGGGTTAGGGTTAGGGTTAGGGTTAGGGTTAGGGTTAGGGTTAGGGTTAGGGTTAGGGTTAGGGTTAGGGTTAGGGTTAGGGTTAGGGTTAGGGTTAGGGTTAGGGTTAGGGTTAGGGTTAGGGTTAGGGTTAGGGTTAGGGTTAGGGTTAGGGTTAGGGTTAGGGTTAGGGTTAGGGTTAGGGTTAGGGTTAGGGTTAGGGTTAGGGTTAGGGTTAGGGTTAGGGTTAGGGTTAGGGTTAGGGTTAGGGTTAGGGTTAGGGTTAGGGTTAGGGTTAGGGTTAGGGTTAGGGTTAGGGTTAGGGTTAGGGTTAGGGTTAGGGTTAGGGTTAGGGTTAGGGTTAGGGTTAGGGTTAGGGTTAGGGTTAGGGTTAGGGTTAGGGTTAGGGTTAGGGTTAGGGTTAGGGTTAGGGTTAGGGTTAGGGTTAGGGTTAGGGTTAGGGTTAGGGTTAGGGTTAGGGTTAGGGTTAGGGTTAGGGTTAGGGTTAGGGTTAGGGTTAGGGTTAGGGTTAGGGTTAGGGTTAGGGTTAGGGTTAGGGTTAGGGTTAGGGTTAGGGTTAGGGTTAGGGTTAGGGTTAGGGTTAGGGTTAGGGTTAGGGTTAGGGTTAGGGTTAGGGTTAGGGTTAGGGTTAGGGTTAGGGTTAGGGTTAGGGTTAGGGTTAGGGTTAGGGTTAGGGTTAGGGTTAGGGTTAGGGTTAGGGTTAGGGTTAGGGTTAGGGTTAGGGTTAGGGTTAGGGTTAGGGTTAGGGTTAGGGTTAGGGTTAGGGTTAGGGTTAGGGTTAGGGTTAGGGTTAGGGTTAGGGTTAGGGTTAGGGTTAGGGTTAGGGTTAGGGTTAGGGTTAGGGTTAGGGTTAGGGTTAGGGTTAGGGTTAGGGTTAGGGTTAGGGTTAGGGTTAGGGTTAGGGTTAGGGTTAGGGTTAGGGTTAGGGTTAGGGTTAGGGTTAGGGTTAGGGTTAGGGTTAGGGTTAGGGTTAGGGTTAGGGTTAGGGTTAGGGTTAGGGTTAGGGTTAGGGTTAGGGTTAGGGTTAGGGTTAGGGTTAGGGTTAGGGTTAGGGTTAGGGTTAGGGTTAGGGTTAGGGTTAGGGTTAGGGTTAGGGTTAGGGTTAGGGTTAGGGTTAGGGTTAGGGTTAGGGTTAGGGTTAGGGTTAGGGTTAGGGTTAGGGTTAGGGTTAGGGTTAGGGTTAGGGTTAGGGTTAGGGTTAGGGTTAGGGTTAGGGTTAGGGTTAGGGTTAGGGTTAGGGTTAGGGTTAGGGTTAGGGTTAGGGTTAGGGTTAGGGTTAGGGTTAGGGTTAGGGTTAGGGTTAGGGTTAGGGTTAGGGTTAGGGTTAGGGTTAGGGTTAGGGTTAGGGTTAGGGTTAGGGTTAGGGTTAGGGTTAGGGTTAGGGTTAGGGTTAGGGTTAGGGTTAGGGTTAGGGTTAGGGTTAGGGTTAGGGTTAGGGTTAGGGTTAGGGTTAGGGTTAGGGTTAGGGTTAGGGTTAGGGTTAGGGTTAGGGTTAGGGTTAGGGTTAGGGTTAGGGTTAGGGTTAGGGTTAGGGTTAGGGTTAGGGTTAGGGTTAGGGTTAGGGTTAGGGTTAGGGTTAGGGTTAGGGTTAGGGTTAGGGTTAGGGTTAGGGTTAGGGTTAGGGTTAGGGTTAGGGTTAGGGTTAGGGTTAGGGTTAGGGTTAGGGTTAGGGTTAGGGTTAGGGTTAGGGTTAGGGTTAGGGTTAGGGTTAGGGTTAGGGTTAGGGTTAGGGTTAGGGTTAGGGTTAGGGTTAGGGTTAGGGTTAGGGTTAGGGTTAGGGTTAGGGTTAGGGTTAGGGTTAGGGTTAGGGTTAGGGTTAGGGTTAGGGTTAGGGTTAGGGTTAGGGTTAGGGTTAGGGTTAGGGTTAGGGTTAGGGTTAGGGTTAGGGTTAGGGTTAGGGTTAGGGTTAGGGTTAGGGTTAGGGTTAGGGTTAGGGTTAGGGTTAGGGTTAGGGTTAGGGTTAGGGTTAGGGTTAGGGTTAGGGTTAGGGTTAGGGTTAGGGTTAGGGTTAGGGTTAGGGTTAGGGTTAGGGTTAGGGTTAGGGTTAGGGTTAGGGTTAGGGTTAGGGTTAGGGTTAGGGTTAGGGTTAGGGTTAGGGTTAGGGTTAGGGTTAGGGTTAGGGTTAGGGTTAGGGTTAGGGTTAGGGTTAGGGTTAGGGTTAGGGTTAGGGTTAGGGTTAGGGTTAGGGTTAGGGTTAGGGTTAGGGTTAGGGTTAGGGTTAGGGTTAGGGTTAGGGTTAGGGTTAGGGTTAGGGTTAGGGTTAGGGTTAGGGTTAGGGTTAGGGTTAGGGTTAGGGTTAGGGTTAGGGTTAGGGTTAGGGTTAGGGTTAGGGTTAGGGTTAGGGTTAGGGTTAGGGTTAGGGTTAGGGTTAGGGTTAGGGTTAGGGTTAGGGTTAGGGTTAGGGTTAGGGTTAGGGTTAGGGTTAGGGTTAGGGTTAGGGTTAGGGTTAGGGTTAGGGTTAGGGTTAGGGTTAGGGTTAGGGTTAGGGTTAGGGTTAGGGTTAGGGTTAGGGTTAGGGTTAGGGTTAGGGTTAGGGTTAGGGTTAGGGTTAGGGTTAGGGTTAGGGTTAGGGTTAGGGTTAGGGTTAGGGTTAGGGTTAGGGTTAGGGTTAGGGTTAGGGTTAGGGTTAGGGTTAGGGTTAGGGTTAGGGTTAGGGTTAGGGTTAGGGTTAGGGTTAGGGTTAGGGTTAGGGTTAGGGTTAGGGTTAGGGTTAGGGTTAGGGTTAGGGTTAGGGTTAGGGTTAGGGTTAGGGTTAGGGTTAGGGTTAGGGTTAGGGTTAGGGTTAGGGTTAGGGTTAGGGTTAGGGTTAGGGTTAGGGTTAGGGTTAGGGTTAGGGTTAGGGTTAGGGTTAGGGTTAGGGTTAGGGTTAGGGTTAGGGTTAGGGTTAGGGTTAGGGTTAGGGTTAGGGTTAGGGTTAGGGTTAGGGTTAGGGTTAGGGTTAGGGTTAGGGTTAGGGTTAGGGTTAGGGTTAGGGTTAGGGTTAGGGTTAGGGTTAGGGTTAGGGTTAGGGTTAGGGTTAGGGTTAGGGTTAGGGTTAGGGTTAGGGTTAGGGTTAGGGTTAGGGTTAGGGTTAGGGTTAGGGTTAGGGTTAGGGTTAGGGTTAGGGTTAGGGTTAGGGTTAGGGTTAGGGTTAGGGTTAGGGTTAGGGTTAGGGTTAGGGTTAGGGTTAGGGTTAGGGTTAGGGTTAGGGTTAGGGTTAGGGTTAGGGTTAGGGTTAGGGTTAGGGTTAGGGTTAGGGTTAGGGTTAGGGTTAGGGTTAGGGTTAGGGTTAGGGTTAGGGTTAGGGTTAGGGTTAGGGTTAGGGTTAGGGTTAGGGTTAGGGTTAGGGTTAGGGTTAGGGTTAGGGTTAGGGTTAGGGTTAGGGTTAGGGTTAGGGTTAGGGTTAGGGTTAGGGTTAGGGTTAGGGTTAGGGTTAGGGTTAGGGTTAGGGTTAGGGTTAGGGTTAGGGTTAGGGTTAGGGTTAGGGTTAGGGTTAGGGTTAGGGTTAGGGTTAGGGTTAGGGTTAGGGTTAGGGTTAGGGTTAGGGTTAGGGTTAGGGTTAGGGTTAGGGTTAGGGTTAGGGTTAGGGTTAGGGTTAGGGTTAGGGTTAGGGTTAGGGTTAGGGTTAGGGTTAGGGTTAGGGTTAGGGTTAGGGTTAGGGTTAGGGTTAGGGTTAGGGTTAGGGTTAGGGTTAGGGTTAGGGTTAGGGTTAGGGTTAGGGTTAGGGTTAGGGTTAGGGTTAGGGTTAGGGTTAGGGTTAGGGTTAGGGTTAGGGTTAGGGTTAGGGTTAGGGTTAGGGTTAGGGTTAGGGTTAGGGTTAGGGTTAGGGTTAGGGTTAGGGTTAGGGTTAGGGTTAGGGTTAGGGTTAGGGTTAGGGTTAGGGTTAGGGTTAGGGTTAGGGTTAGGGTTAGGGTTAGGGTTAGGGTTAGGGTTAGGGTTAGGGTTAGGGTTAGGGTTAGGGTTAGGGTTAGGGTTAGGGTTAGGGTTAGGGTTAGGGTTAGGGTTAGGGTTAGGGTTAGGGTTAGGGTTAGGGTTAGGGTTAGGGTTAGGGTTAGGGTTAGGGTTAGGGTTAGGGTTAGGGTTAGGGTTAGGGTTAGGGTTAGGGTTAGGGTTAGGGTTAGGGTTAGGGTTAGGGTTAGGGTTAGGGTTAGGGTTAGGGTTAGGGTTAGGGTTAGGGTTAGGGTTAGGGTTAGGGTTAGGGTTAGGGTTAGGGTTAGGGTTAGGGTTAGGGTTAGGGTTAGGGTTAGGGTTAGGGTTAGGGTTAGGGTTAGGGTTAGGGTTAGGGTTAGGGTTAGGGTTAGGGTTAGGGTTAGGGTTAGGGTTAGGGTTAGGGTTAGGGTTAGGGTTAGGGTTAGGGTTAGGGTTAGGGTTAGGGTTAGGGTTAGGGTTAGGGTTAGGGTTAGGGTTAGGGTTAGGGTTAGGGTTAGGGTTAGGGTTAGGGTTAGGGTTAGGGTTAGGGTTAGGGTTAGGGTTAGGGTTAGGGTTAGGGTTAGGGTTAGGGTTAGGGTTAGGGTTAGGGTTAGGGTTAGGGTTAGGGTTAGGGTTAGGGTTAGGGTTAGGGTTAGGGTTAGGGTTAGGGTTAGGGTTAGGGTTAGGGTTAGGGTTAGGGTTAGGGTTAGGGTTAGGGTTAGGGTTAGGGTTAGGGTTAGGGTTAGGGTTAGGGTTAGGGTTAGGGTTAGGGTTAGGGTTAGGGTTAGGGTTAGGGTTAGGGTTAGGGTTAGGGTTAGGGTTAGGGTTAGGGTTAGGGTTAGGGTTAGGGTTAGGGTTAGGGTTAGGGTTAGGGTTAGGGTTAGGGTTAGGGTTAGGGTTAGGGTTAGGGTTAGGGTTAGGGTTAGGGTTAGGGTTAGGGTTAGGGTTAGGGTTAGGGTTAGGGTTAGGGTTAGGGTTAGGGTTAGGGTTAGGGTTAGGGTTAGGGTTAGGGTTAGGGTTAGGGTTAGGGTTAGGGTTAGGGTTAGGGTTAGGGTTAGGGTTAGGGTTAGGGTTAGGGTTAGGGTTAGGGTTAGGGTTAGGGTTAGGGTTAGGGTTAGGGTTAGGGTTAGGGTTAGGGTTAGGGTTAGGGTTAGGGTTAGGGTTAGGGTTAGGGTTAGGGTTAGGGTTAGGGTTAGGGTTAGGGTTAGGGTTAGGGTTAGGGTTAGGGTTAGGGTTAGGGTTAGGGTTAGGGTTAGGGTTAGGGTTAGGGTTAGGGTTAGGGTTAGGGTTAGGGTTAGGGTTAGGGTTAGGGTTAGGGTTAGGGTTAGGGTTAGGGTTAGGGTTAGGGTTAGGGTTAGGGTTAGGGTTAGGGTTAGGGTTAGGGTTAGGGTTAGGGTTAGGGTTAGGGTTAGGGTTAGGGTTAGGGTTAGGGTTAGGGTTAGGGTTAGGGTTAGGGTTAGGGTTAGGGTTAGGGTTAGGGTTAGGGTTAGGGTTAGGGTTAGGGTTAGGGTTAGGGTTAGGGTTAGGGTTAGGGTTAGGGTTAGGGTTAGGGTTAGGGTTAGGGTTAGGGTTAGGGTTAGGGTTAGGGTTAGGGTTAGGGTTAGGGTTAGGGTTAGGGTTAGGGTTAGGGTTAGGGTTAGGGTTAGGGTTAGGGTTAGGGTTAGGGTTAGGGTTAGGGTTAGGGTTAGGGTTAGGGTTAGGGTTAGGGTTAGGGTTAGGGTTAGGGTTAGGGTTAGGGTTAGGGTTAGGGTTAGGGTTAGGGTTAGGGTTAGGGTTAGGGTTAGGGTTAGGGTTAGGGTTAGGGTTAGGGTTAGGGTTAGGGTTAGGGTTAGGGTTAGGGTTAGGGTTAGGGTTAGGGTTAGGGTTAGGGTTAGGGTTAGGGTTAGGGTTAGGGTTAGGGTTAGGGTTAGGGTTAGGGTTAGGGTTAGGGTTAGGGTTAGGGTTAGGGTTAGGGTTAGGGTTAGGGTTAGGGTTAGGGTTAGGGTTAGGGTTAGGGTTAGGGTTAGGGTTAGGGTTAGGGTTAGGGTTAGGGTTAGGGTTAGGGTTAGGGTTAGGGTTAGGGTTAGGGTTAGGGTTAGGGTTAGGGTTAGGGTTAGGGTTAGGGTTAGGGTTAGGGTTAGGGTTAGGGTTAGGGTTAGGGTTAGGGTTAGGGTTAGGGTTAGGGTTAGGGTTAGGGTTAGGGTTAGGGTTAGGGTTAGGGTTAGGGTTAGGGTTAGGGTTAGGGTTAGGGTTAGGGTTAGGGTTAGGGTTAGGGTTAGGGTTAGGGTTAGGGTTAGGGTTAGGGTTAGGGTTAGGGTTAGGGTTAGGGTTAGGGTTAGGGTTAGGGTTAGGGTTAGGGTTAGGGTTAGGGTTAGGGTTAGGGTTAGGGTTAGGGTTAGGGTTAGGGTTAGGGTTAGGGTTAGGGTTAGGGTTAGGGTTAGGGTTAGGGTTAGGGTTAGGGTTAGGGTTAGGGTTAGGGTTAGGGTTAGGGTTAGGGTTAGGGTTAGGGTTAGGGTTAGGGTTAGGGTTAGGGTTAGGGTTAGGGTTAGGGTTAGGGTTAGGGTTAGGGTTAGGGTTAGGGTTAGGGTTAGGGTTAGGGTTAGGGTTAGGGTTAGGGTTAGGGTTAGGGTTAGGGTTAGGGTTAGGGTTAGGGTTAGGGTTAGGGTTAGGGTTAGGGTTAGGGTTAGGGTTAGGGTTAGGGTTAGGGTTAGGGTTAGGGTTAGGGTTAGGGTTAGGGTTAGGGTTAGGGTTAGGGTTAGGGTTAGGGTTAGGGTTAGGGTTAGGGTTAGGGTTAGGGTTAGGGTTAGGGTTAGGGTTAGGGTTAGGGTTAGGGTTAGGGTTAGGGTTAGGGTTAGGGTTAGGGTTAGGGTTAGGGTTAGGGTTAGGGTTAGGGTTAGGGTTAGGGTTAGGGTTAGGGTTAGGGTTAGGGTTAGGGTTAGGGTTAGGGTTAGGGTTAGGGTTAGGGTTAGGGTTAGGGTTAGGGTTAGGGTTAGGGTTAGGGTTAGGGTTAGGGTTAGGGTTAGGGTTAGGGTTAGGGTTAGGGTTAGGGTTAGGGTTAGGGTTAGGGTTAGGGTTAGGGTTAGGGTTAGGGTTAGGGTTAGGGTTAGGGTTAGGGTTAGGGTTAGGGTTAGGGTTAGGGTTAGGGTTAGGGTTAGGGTTAGGGTTAGGGTTAGGGTTAGGGTTAGGGTTAGGGTTAGGGTTAGGGTTAGGGTTAGGGTTAGGGTTAGGGTTAGGGTTAGGGTTAGGGTTAGGGTTAGGGTTAGGGTTAGGGTTAGGGTTAGGGTTAGGGTTAGGGTTAGGGTTAGGGTTAGGGTTAGGGTTAGGGTTAGGGTTAGGGTTAGGGTTAGGGTTAGGGTTAGGGTTAGGGTTAGGGTTAGGGTTAGGGTTAGGGTTAGGGTTAGGGTTAGGGTTAGGGTTAGGGTTAGGGTTAGGGTTAGGGTTAGGGTTAGGGTTAGGGTTAGGGTTAGGGTTAGGGTTAGGGTTAGGGTTAGGGTTAGGGTTAGGGTTAGGGTTAGGGTTAGGGTTAGGGTTAGGGTTAGGGTTAGGGTTAGGGTTAGGGTTAGGGTTAGGGTTAGGGTTAGGGTTAGGGTTAGGGTTAGGGTTAGGGTTAGGGTTAGGGTTAGGGTTAGGGTTAGGGTTAGGGTTAGGGTTAGGGTTAGGGTTAGGGTTAGGGTTAGGGTTAGGGTTAGGGTTAGGGTTAGGGTTAGGGTTAGGGTTAGGGTTAGGGTTAGGGTTAGGGTTAGGGTTAGGGTTAGGGTTAGGGTTAGGGTTAGGGTTAGGGTTAGGGTTAGGGTTAGGGTTAGGGTTAGGGTTAGGGTTAGGGTTAGGGTTAGGGTTAGGGTTAGGGTTAGGGTTAGGGTTAGGGTTAGGGTTAGGGTTAGGGTTAGGGTTAGGGTTAGGGTTAGGGTTAGGGTTAGGGTTAGGGTTAGGGTTAGGGTTAGGGTTAGGGTTAGGGTTAGGGTTAGGGTTAGGGTTAGGGTTAGGGTTAGGGTTAGGGTTAGGGTTAGGGTTAGGGTTAGGGTTAGGGTTAGGGTTAGGGTTAGGGTTAGGGTTAGGGTTAGGGTTAGGGTTAGGGTTAGGGTTAGGGTTAGGGTTAGGGTTAGGGTTAGGGTTAGGGTTAGGGTTAGGGTTAGGGTTAGGGTTAGGGTTAGGGTTAGGGTTAGGGTTAGGGTTAGGGTTAGGGTTAGGGTTAGGGTTAGGGTTAGGGTTAGGGTTAGGGTTAGGGTTAGGGTTAGGGTTAGGGTTAGGGTTAGGGTTAGGGTTAGGGTTAGGGTTAGGGTTAGGGTTAGGGTTAGGGTTAGGGTTAGGGTTAGGGTTAGGGTTAGGGTTAGGGTTAGGGTTAGGGTTAGGGTTAGGGTTAGGGTTAGGGTTAGGGTTAGGGTTAGGGTTAGGGTTAGGGTTAGGGTTAGGGTTAGGGTTAGGGTTAGGGTTAGGGTTAGGGTTAGGGTTAGGGTTAGGGTTAGGGTTAGGGTTAGGGTTAGGGTTAGGGTTAGGGTTAGGGTTAGGGTTAGGGTTAGGGTTAGGGTTAGGGTTAGGGTTAGGGTTAGGGTTAGGGTTAGGGTTAGGGTTAGGGTTAGGGTTAGGGTTAGGGTTAGGGTTAGGGTTAGGGTTAGGGTTAGGGTTAGGGTTAGGGTTAGGGTTAGGGTTAGGGTTAGGGTTAGGGTTAGGGTTAGGGTTAGGGTTAGGGTTAGGGTTAGGGTTAGGGTTAGGGTTAGGGTTAGGGTTAGGGTTAGGGTTAGGGTTAGGGTTAGGGTTAGGGTTAGGGTTAGGGTTAGGGTTAGGGTTAGGGTTAGGGTTAGGGTTAGGGTTAGGGTTAGGGTTAGGGTTAGGGTTAGGGTTAGGGTTAGGGTTAGGGTTAGGGTTAGGGTTAGGGTTAGGGTTAGGGTTAGGGTTAGGGTTAGGGTTAGGGTTAGGGTTAGGGTTAGGGTTAGGGTTAGGGTTAGGGTTAGGGTTAGGGTTAGGGTTAGGGTTAGGGTTAGGGTTAGGGTTAGGGTTAGGGTTAGGGTTAGGGTTAGGGTTAGGGTTAGGGTTAGGGTTAGGGTTAGGGTTAGGGTTAGGGTTAGGGTTAGGGTTAGGGTTAGGGTTAGGGTTAGGGTTAGGGTTAGGGTTAGGGTTAGGGTTAGGGTTAGGGTTAGGGTTAGGGTTAGGGTTAGGGTTAGGGTTAGGGTTAGGGTTAGGGTTAGGGTTAGGGTTAGGGTTAGGGTTAGGGTTAGGGTTAGGGTTAGGGTTAGGGTTAGGGTTAGGGTTAGGGTTAGGGTTAGGGTTAGGGTTAGGGTTAGGGTTAGGGTTAGGGTTAGGGTTAGGGTTAGGGTTAGGGTTAGGGTTAGGGTTAGGGTTAGGGTTAGGGTTAGGGTTAGGGTTAGGGTTAGGGTTAGGGTTAGGGTTAGGGTTAGGGTTAGGGTTAGGGTTAGGGTTAGGGTTAGGGTTAGGGTTAGGGTTAGGGTTAGGGTTAGGGTTAGGGTTAGGGTTAGGGTTAGGGTTAGGGTTAGGGTTAGGGTTAGGGTTAGGGTTAGGGTTAGGGTTAGGGTTAGGGTTAGGGTTAGGGTTAGGGTTAGGGTTAGGGTTAGGGTTAGGGTTAGGGTTAGGGTTAGGGTTAGGGTTAGGGTTAGGGTTAGGGTTAGGGTTAGGGTTAGGGTTAGGGTTAGGGTTAGGGTTAGGGTTAGGGTTAGGGTTAGGGTTAGGGTTAGGGTTAGGGTTAGGGTTAGGGTTAGGGTTAGGGTTAGGGTTAGGGTTAGGGTTAGGGTTAGGGTTAGGGTTAGGGTTAGGGTTAGGGTTAGGGTTAGGGTTAGGGTTAGGGTTAGGGTTAGGGTTAGGGTTAGGGTTAGGGTTAGGGTTAGGGTTAGGGTTAGGGTTAGGGTTAGGGTTAGGGTTAGGGTTAGGGTTAGGGTTAGGGTTAGGGTTAGGGTTAGGGTTAGGGTTAGGGTTAGGGTTAGGGTTAGGGTTAGGGTTAGGGTTAGGGTTAGGGTTAGGGTTAGGGTTAGGGTTAGGTTTTTTAAAATTTCGGGGATCATTGGTACACATATGCTTGTGTTTTCTTGCCCGTGCCCTGTGCTGGGCCTTGTCAAATTACGTTAGGGCTCATGAATGTGTTGAGGGTTTTTTTTAAGAAAACAATATTGTTTTTTTTAAAAATGAGGGAGAAATATTTTTTTTGGGGGGGTTTTAGGGGGGGGAAAAAATTAGGCATACTTAGGGTTCTTGTTTTAGGGTTAGGGTAAGTTTTTTAGGGGTTAGCGGTTAGTAATTAGGAGTTATTTTCGGTGCTATTGAAATTGTGGTTACTTGGGGTGTTATTGTAAGGTGGGGTTCGGTTAGTTGGGGTGTGGTAGGGGGATGGGTGGGGGTGGGGTGGGGTGTGTGTAGAGGGGGTGGGTTTCTACCCATTCTGATAATATGTTGTCTAGCCCTATCTGCTGTTGAGATTCTAAATTTATGTTTAAGGGCCTTCCTTGCCCAGGAGGTTGCCACTGTGAGGGCTTCCTCCACTCGATCAATCTGTCCTATTGATATAATCTCATTGTTTAATTGAATTACACTATCTTCATAATGTTTGATTAGGGTATTGCGGGTCTCTTTTGCCCACCTCTCTGCATTCCTGTTTAATTTGCAGAGGGTCTCTTTTGAAGGCATAGCCGGTTTAATAAATTCTGTTAATTTCTCTACTTGGTTCCGAATTCCCTTCGGGGGGGTGTCTTTATTCTTTAGAATAATTAAATGATGGTATGTCTGCATCAATCTAAAAAAGGCCCTCACTGTCCTTGTGAATGTGTCCTGGTGTGTGTTATTTTGAGACCCACCCAAGTCACTCAGATACGTTCGGTTACATTTCTGTAACTTGCATTAAGTCCGTATCATGTTGTGAGAAATGAGTGGGGTGTGGAAAGATGTATAAAGGAGAGAGAGGTAAGCTTACTCCGGGGGGTTCGGGTCTTTGCTAGGAACCTTGATTGGGTTATCCGAGGATCCCGGTTCCGCGGCCTACTCTCGTGGCTTTCGACTTTCCCCTGCCCGGGTAGCTGGAAAAGAGGCTAAACAAAAGGGGTGGGTTTAAGGGGAAAAAAAGCTAAACAAAGGGGGTGGGTTTAAGGGGAAAAAAAGTAAAGAGTGAAAAAAAAGTAATTATTAGGGAGAAAAAAGAATTATTAATTAATGACAGAGTGGAAAAAAAAGGAAAAGGAAAACCAGAAATCCACTACACAGAATATACCGAGGGTCGAGGTCTAACGATCCCAACTCGGCAATACCGGCTCTCTGCGGTTTAAAACGCCCACCTGAGCCACACCGGCTCTCTGTGGTTTAAAGCGTTTTCTGTGCTGGAAACTGGAAAGGAGGAGAAATAATTATTGAATAAAAGAATTCTTAATCAATAACCATTAAAGAAATTAAAACTGGAAAAGAGGAGAAATAATTATTAAATAAGAAAAAAAATTCTTAATTAATAACTATTAAGGAAGTTAAAACTGGAAAGGAGGAAAAGTAATTATTAAAAAAATTATTAACTAATAAGAGTGGAAAAAAAAGGGGGGAAAAAAAGAACAAAGAATCCACTACACAAAATATACCGAGGGTCGAGGTCTAACGATCCCAACTCGGTAACACCGGCTCTCTGCGGTTTAAAACGCCCACCTCAGCCACACCGGCTCTCTGTGGTTTAAAGCGCTTTCTGTGCTGGAAACTGGAAAGGAGGAGAAATAATTATTAAAGAGGAAAAAGAATTCTTAATTGATAACCATTAAAGAAGGAAAATAATTATTAATTGAAAACTCCCCCGACGTTTCGCCAATACCTGTGGCTTTTTCAAGGAGGTTTTTCAGAAATGATTCTTAATTTACTAAACATTTATATCTGGGTGAGAGAGGTGACAGAGGAACAACAGACAGAGTGTTTTCAAAGTGAGAGCACAGGGTGTGCTTAGGTGTTAAAATGTTAATGGCTACCCTCCATGTATTTCTTTTGTTGATGAATCTCATAAGAATTAAAGAGACTCGGTCTGTTTGTCTCCAGTAATTTTCTGCTCGTTTAAAGTGATGGCTACTGTTCCTGTGTTTCTTTAGTGGCTATCCTGTGAACACCAAGTGTGTTAACCACTTGGTTCTTTTGTCAGCAGAAATGCTCTGTCTGTTTAAACCGGTGTTATTTCTGTTTAAACTGGTGTTATTTCCACTGTCTAGGGAACAAGTCCTTAAGCTCGTCTGAGATATTTACTACGCATTGTTTGTATGGAGATTTAAATTAAATTAAATTATACTCTCTCCGGTTCCCCCTACTGGTATTAAAAGTTTCAGCTTTAAGTTTGTTTCAAAAGAGGAATCCTATGGCCTATTCTAGCTATTGTGAGAAAATTAGATAGGTTATGCTGCTTAAAAATAGGTGACTTTGTTAAAAAAATCTAACCTGTGTTTTTTTTTTGGGGGGGAAAAAGGAAGGTAAGGGATTCTGTTGTTGCCTCGGACTTCCCTGTGCTGGGAATGTCGGCCTGGGTACACATTCAATCCTGGCCCGCTCGTAATTTGTGATCCCACTTTTCTGGCAGCACGAATGATTCTCTCAAACTTTCTTTTGGAAAGTTGTACACAGTAGCAGCCACGTTCTTGGCTTATTTCCTGTGTTACACCTGTCTTG
>JAYJKW010000288.1:0-24986 GCA_035084275.1 Hydrolagus colliei | reverse complement strand
TCCACCGTTTGGTGTCCCATACTCGCCGCTGTCTCATTGGCAAGCTGCGTTTAGTTATAAAAAATCCCTACAAGCAACGGGTTTGTGATACAGTGCTTCGCCCACAAAATATACAGTCACTGCACTGCCCAGAAGGGGAGAAGTAGGGTAAAGGGGAGGGGGAAGCGTGCTCGAGTTTAACCAGCTAAACCGGTTGGCTGTGTATTGCGGATTGCATTTCCCCGTCTGACAGCAAACAACGTGCTGCAGGATCTCCGAAGACGCAAACGCCTGATATGCGATAACAACAACAAAACGACATTGATAGAGCGCCTTTCGGGTTGGGACGACGGACGTCCCGAGGCGCTGGACAGTCAGGGGTCGGCACCCGAGCATGGGGGAATGGGGGGAACAGGAAAGCTCCAAGGGGAAACTGCTCAAGAGTTGAGTTATCAGCAACTTGGGATGTCCTCCCAACGTGAAAGGCACTATATTATTCCCACTGCAAGCCAAAGCCCTAACTGAGGTACTAGCCGGACAAGCAGTGGAAAGCTTACTGATATCAATTGCAGACTATATAGTTTTAGCTGATTAGACTTCAGCAGTTCCCCCCACCCATCACTCACCCTGGTCTTCTCCCAAATCTTGGTTCACCGTATCCTGCATCTATTACTCTCCAGTAAGAGTGCGCAATAGCGCAAATTACACCCCCCTCCGCCACTTTGAAATCCCACCTGAAGACTTTCCTTTTCAATCTCCCCCTCCCCCCCCCCAGACTCTGCCGCTGACGAGCGCTCTGGGACGCTATCCCCCGTGAAAAGGCACAAGTTGTTGTTGAAGTGGTTTCATCGACCCGGAGACAGACCTGTGCGGTTTGAGATGTGGGTGGCTTGCTGTCTGTACCTGTCTGAGTGCCGCTCGCTCTCTCTGACCTACTTTATTGCACAAGCTTACATAAAGGCAGGATGTGTCTGACTTTATCGTCGCCCGACACTGACTTTGTTTGTTGTTTGCACATAATTGGCAGTGTTCTTTTCGGTCGAGTTAGCTCACAGTTGTGTATAAATGTAGCAATAATAATGCTCATTCTTGCGTTTGAAATTGGTCCTTTACTGTGTCTTTGAGACCTCTCAAAGTGCTTCATAGAGTATATTGTAAAGGGTAGTGATTGTATGTTTTGTGTGTGAAACGCGACAACCAACTTTGGAGGGGGGGGCGGGGGGCAAGCATTTATACCGAAAGACAGGAGTCACAATTTATTCACTTTCAATGCCACAAATTCCATTCTCCACCATCAGCCGCTAACGCCTCGAAGCTTTGGAACTCTCCCGCAATCCCTCCGCCTTACCTTACCGTCTCCCTCCTTCCCCTCTTAGACTGAAGCACTTCCTCTTTGACAGTGTTTACGTCACCCCACCCACCACCCCGTATGTCTGTGCACGGTATCTGTCAGAGCAGATTGTGGCTCTATCCTCCTCCTATACTGAGCATTCTCTCTTGTCCCTATCTGAAAGTACAGGGTTGTCCGTGTCTGTAAAAGCTGAGTCAGTCAGTCGGTTCCTTTGTGAGTTCACCAAAGTACACTGTCTCAATCTCCTCCTCCCCCCCCTGAACCATAAACTAGTTTGACTCCTTTGTTTTCGACTTTGATATGTGCAGACGTGAGGAGCTGCTTGTCTAGGCTGGTGCCACTAGTGCGTGCGTGCATCTCCCTAAGCGTCAAGACGTCCCACACCGAACCGACTGCGTACTTACTTTGTGGGCAAAACGCGGCAGCCAATGGCGCGCGGCAGAGTAGTGTCCCACGAAACTTCCGGGGATTAGGTAAGCGGAATGGCGTCCCTCCTCACAAGAAGTACGCATTCGGTTGACCCCGGTGTGAAGGGACTTCACAGACTTTATTGCGACATCTCCCTGTGTTGTTTCCTGGGCTGGTTTGAACTCTGTGTGTGTTGTCCTCTGTGTCACTGTTCTCTCCGTGTGACCAACGTCTGGTGACAAGTCAGGATGTATTGCATGTGAATGTTAAAGCTGCTCTGAAGTTCAGTGATTCATGTTTCCTTCTCCTTCCCCCCCCGCACCCCCCCCACCCATTGAAAAATC
The DNA here is from genome assembly GCA_035084275.1 of Hydrolagus colliei. Classification (NCBI taxonomy): domain Eukaryota; kingdom Metazoa; phylum Chordata; class Chondrichthyes; order Chimaeriformes; family Chimaeridae; genus Hydrolagus; species Hydrolagus colliei. Next base: position 22,904 of record JAYJKW010000288.1, on the reverse strand, counting down.
CTCATCATCCGTCCATTCTCACTGGGGAGACGTTTACCAGAAGCCCACCTTCCTGTTCAAGTGGATATTAAACATCCTGCATTGCTATTCAGCAAGAGAAAACAGATTTCCTTACTCCACCCATACACATACCTCGGTTTGCAGGAAGTAGGGACCGAATCAGCGGATTGCTTTCCGGTGTTAATAAAGCCTTCAAAAAACATAGATTAAAATAAACAGTAATAATTTGGTCACTCGATCCACGACTATGTGTGGGACACTGCTGTGCGCACCTGGCTGCTGCGTTTCACCCACAAAATATACACTGGCTCCACTTTACAGTGTATTCTGTGAAGCATTTCGACGCGTCTCAGCGACGTACCATACATCCAACGCAATAATTATTACTACTGCAAAGGCAGCTTCTCTCTTCCGGTGTCAATCTTGCTGACAAATCGCCCCAGATGAAACTGCTCATTCGCTCCGTGGCTATTTGTTGCACATTCCGACATGGAAATCCGCCACCGCTCTCGCCTGCAAAATACCCAGTCACTTCACTGTGACGGAAATCCTTTGCGAGGGCTTTGTGACGTCCTCCCAAAGTGAACATTGCTAACGCACTGTGAGAAGTTGGAGGGAGAATTCTAGAATGCCTCTTTTCTGCAGAGTGTCTTGTGCGCCAGGCAGTGGCTGGTGGTGGGAATAGATTTGCGCGTGAATCAGTTTTGCATTGGCTAAATGGGTTCAGTGACCTTGTCCGTACATAAAAGATGGGCCTCGTCAGTTAAAGTCAGCCTACACACACAGCGGCAGTGTGAACCCATTGCTCCTACAGGAGCTCAGTGGTGAGAGCACTCGGCTGACACGTGCGAGACCTGTGTTCGAATCAAGGCAGATCAGGGCGAAACCTTACTCCACACGCTTAATAATAATAATAATCCGTCCAAAAAAAATCACAATAATTAAAAATTGGTCATTTTCAATCCACGACTGTTTGTGGGGACGCTGCTGTGTGCAATTGGCTGCTGCGTTTCGCCCACAAATATACAGTCAATTCACTTTACAGTATATTCTGTGAATATATATGCAGTATCATATATATATCAAGTGCAAGGATCATTATTATTATTATTATTATTGGCGGCTTCTGTTGTGTGTCATCAATGTACTCTTGTCTCAGGACTGGTTATGTGAGATGCGTGTGCATGCAAATTACCTTTTTTTTTACGTGCTTTGCAGGGTAGTGTGCACTAATTAAACTAATAAAAGTCCTTGCATTTTATGCAGTGTCTTACCATTTCGTTGAGATGCCTCAAAGCGCTTCACAGGATCCGCTAAAATTGAGTGACTGTGTATTTTGTGAGCGAAACGCAGCAGCCATTTGCACACAGCAGTGGATTCAGTGTATGTGAGTCTCAAGGGGAAATAGAGCAGGGTAAATCGACAACAACACAAACAAAATGAGACTTTCACGTCGAGAGGATGACCCAAGGCGCTGGACAGTCAGGTCGGAACCCGAGCAAGGGAGACGGGGCAGGGAAAGGGGGAGAGGCAGGAGAGAGTTAGGAGGGGAGGGAGAGAGTTGGGAGGGCAGCTGAAGGCACGGTCGAAAAGAAGGGTCTTGAGACCGGCCTTGAAGGAGGCAAGGGAGGGAGTGAGGCGAAGGGACTGTGGGATGGAGTTCCAGAGTGTGGGGGGCAGAGAGGCTGAAAGCCCGTCCGTTGATGGCTTGGAGCAGGTTAGAGCCCCCTGAACGGAGGGGGCGGGGAGGTTCATAGTAGGACAGCAGGTCGGAGAGGGCTGGGAAGTGGGTGGGGGGGGGGGGGGTGTTGGCGCCAAGGCTGTGAATGGCCTTGAAGGTGAGGACGAGGATCTTGAATTTGATGCGTAAAATGCATGGGAGCAGACGTTTGTAAAATTGGACGAGTGTTGAGACAGGCACTGTGATTGACGAGGCCCTTCCTCCCCAGGGCAATTAGTCGCTCCAATTGTGACTGATCTGGCGTCAGTTCATTGCAATGTCCTGAGTTAACATAGAAGAGCGGACACTGCACTTAGCAATAATTACTGTCAAGTGGCTTTGAGATGTTTTGCTATGATAAGGCTCCAGCAGAGACGCATATTCTTCCCTTGTTTGTCAGCCTATGTGCTCCGTGTTTTCACGGGGGGGGTGTAATGACCCCTTCAATAATATAATATAATAATGCGGTCACTAAATCCACGTGAGGAATTGGCGTCAGCGTTTGGTAAACAAGACACACACGAGTCAATTCGCTTTGCGGTATATTCTGTGCAGTGTTTTGAGACGTCTGAATTACATAATAAGGGCGCTGCGTGAAATTGCGAGGATTATTATTATTATTATTTATCCCTGCCTTTCTCTCTCTCTCACGTGGAGATGCTGGTGGCCTGTGGAGTGACTGATTCTCTCTCTCTCTCTCTCTGTCTGTCTGTCTCTCTCGGAGCCGAGTTGTCCTCTATTCTCTGCTTGTATCGCGCAAACCACACATTGGTGGTGTGGTCATGGAAAAAATGTTCTGGTGTGTGAGAAGGCAGCTGGTCCCCCAGGCAACCGGGTGACATCACCGTGCCTTTTATGGTACGGAGGAGTTAAGCCGAGAGAGGCTTTCGCAGATAACCTCAATTGAGGGAGGGGAGAGGAGAGAGGAGGGGAGGGGAGGGGAGAGAGGAGAGAGGAGGGGAGGGGAGAGAGGAGAGGAGAGAGGAGGGGAGAGAGGAGGGGAGAGGGGAGGGGAGGGGAGAGAGGAGGGGAGAGGGGAGAGAGGAGGGGATAGGGGAGAGGAGGGGAGAGGGGAGAGAGAAGAAGAGGGGAGGGGAGAGAGAAGAAGAGGGGAGGGGAGAGAGGAGGGGAGGGGAGAGAGGAGGGGAGAGGGGAGGGGATAGGGAGAGAGGAGAAGAGGGGAGGGGAGAGAGGAGGGGATAGGGGAGGGGAGAGAGGAGGGGATAGGGGAGGGGAGAGAGGAGAGGAGGGGGGGAGAAAGGAGGGGAGAGGAGAGCAGTGTGTGCCTTGTGAACGGTTCTGGTCGGGTGCTGGTGAATGGGGGACAGCCCGAGGCCGCGCCCATGCTGAAGGGAGGTGGGGGCTCATTAACCGAGGCTCCGTGCGATTCGGAAGCTGCCGTGAAGGTGAGCTGTCAGTCTGTCCGTTTGTGGGGCTGCGGGTCTGGTTGGGGAAGGGAGTTTGGGTGGTGGTGGGGGGGTGGGGGGTGGGGAGTGAATGCTTCAGTTAACTCCTCGATGGCAACGTATACAGGGAGATAAATGGCTCGGGATAAATGGCAGCTATTTATGCCACTGGCTGGCGGCTTTGTGTGCGGAATGCAATGTCTCAGAGTTAATGTGCTCACACATTGAGCCTGCCTTTGTGCCTGTCTGGACTCGGGCCCTCTGTTGGTGTGGGCCAGTCGCTCTCGGTTATTAATAAACCTCTTTGATGCACAATAACAACAGCAACTCAACAGGGCGGGCGGGGGGGTGGGGGGGGGGGTAGAGAGAGAGGAGGTGACTGACTGACTGCCAGCCACGGTTGTAGAGGAAGGTTTTGAATCGTGATCTGAATGTGGGCGAGGAGATTTTGGACACGGTTGATACAAGCACACACATCACACACACACACACACACCTCTCTGTCACTCTCACTCTTTCACACACATACAGACACGTGTATGTCTGTGTTTATGTAAGTCTTGAGTGTGAGAGAGGAGGTGTGTGTGTGTGCGTGATAGTGAGCCTGTGGAGATATGCGCATTCTGGTGTTGCATGCAGGCGCACACATACACAGATAGATATGCACCCACATATGTGTGTGCGCATGCTCATCTCTGCTCCCTATCTCACATACATCCCTCCTCTCTCTCTCTCTCTCTCTCACACACACAAATGCACATCCATCTCTTGCATGCGCACACAACAACTACAACAAATTACACTTATAAAGCGCCTTTCACGTCGGGAGGACGTCCCAAGGCGCTGGACAGTCATTGTTACAGACCCGGGGAGGGTGGAGGGAGGGAGGGAGGGGAAGGGTAGATTTGAGGTGACCGATGGGACCGTCGAAGACGAGGGTCTTGAAGGGGGCGAGGCGGAGGGACTGTGGGATGGAGTTTCCAGAGGTCGGGGGGCAGATTGGCTGAAGGCTCGCTCGTCAATGGTGGGGCAGGTGGGTCGGGGCACAAGGAGCAGGCCGGCCGGGCGGAGTGGGGGAGCAGGTTGGTAGGGGATGAGGAGGTCGCAGAGATAGGGTGGAGCGAGGCCATGGAGGGCTTGATTGATGTTGAGTATTACTAATATTATTTCCCGATGTTGTGTGTTTCCTCTAAGTTGCAGTCAAATGCAAACGTGCAGTAATTTTCGGGAATACAAGATTTTGGATGGTTCATTGCGTTCATTGTAAATACTCCAGAGGGGATTTTGCAGGTGAATTCCCTCCCTTTGGCTCACAGTAACTTTTTTTGTCTTAGAATGCCTTTTGCTTCTGTTATGCAGTTGCCTGCAAAACGCAGTCACTCCACTTCACGTTGTCCCGTGAAGCTCTTTGACACGTGCTCCCTGATGTGAAAGGCACTATTGTAATCCTTGCCATTAGGTTAAATAATAATAATAATAATATGGTGCTTTTCACGTCTTCTAAACATGTCAGAGCGCTTTGCGGAATATACTGTAAAGTGAATTGACTGTATATTTGTGGGTGAAACGCGGCAGCTGATTGCCCACAGCAGAGTCCCCACAAAAGGTCGTGGGTTGAAATGACCAAATTTATTGGAGGGATTATTATAGGGCGCGTGTGTTTGTGTGTACGTGTGTGTGTGTGTGTGTACGTGTACAGATCTCACACATGGCGCCTTATCACATCGTTGAGCCGTCTGCTAGTGCTTCACAGGGTTTCCTGCGTTTGACTCAGGGGCGCAAGAGAGAGCGGTACACAGGCTTTCACACCAGCGTATATTAGAATTATTTTAAAACAGTTTGATCGACGGTCTGAAACTTGTTCTTAAGCGTTCCGAAGCCCTGTTGGTTGATGAGATCCCTGATGTTCTACCCGTAGGCTCTTTGTTTTGGCAAGTTTCCCTGCGTGTCAGCGCTCTTTGTGTGCGTGCTGTTGCTGCGATGGCTTGCTCAGTGACCCCGTGGCCAGTCAGCTGACGTTTCTGCTACCGGCCAGGATTTGGAAACGAGACCTCGTTCACGCTGTCAGTAACCGCATGGCTTCTCGTTTGGCAGCCCCTCCCTCTCGGTCAGCCTCAGCCGGCAAACGAGAGGACCCGGGTTTCAGATGATACCTCAGGCGAGTTTCCCCGACTCTGTTTACCTTGGCAAAAAGTAGGAGTCCAGGTGTTAGTCCAGTTGTTAGTCAAAGGCTAACAAGGCCTAAGGTTAGTCTAAGGAATCAAACCCGGGTTCTCTCGCCTCTGAGGCAAGCGCGCGAACCCGTATGCTAAAGGACTCTGAATATCACCTACAGCAAAGCAATGATGACTGAGGCGACGTTTACATTTTATGGTGACTTTAGTATCGGGAGGACGTCTCAAGGCACTTAGCAAGGCAGGAGAGGAGAACGGTGACCGAAAGTCAAAGAGCTACCACCTCTTTAAAGATGTACAAAATAGACACTGGACTTCACGCTGTGAAGCTGTTTGGGATGTTTTCCAGGCGTGAAAGGCACTGTACTTTCCCCCGTCTCGCCCACCCCACCATTGGCGGGGGGGTGGGGGGGGGGGGTGAGGTGGGGGGTGGTGGGTGAGGGGGTTGGGACAGTCCCTCAGCCTCTCTGCCCCCATTCTCTGGAACTCCATCCCACAGCCCCTCCATCTCGCCCCCTTCGCTTGCCTCCTTCGAAACGCTTCTCAAGACCCTCCTCTTTGCAGCGACTTTGGTCACCTTCCTACCGCTACCTTCCCTGCCCTCCACCCCTCCCAATAACCCCAGCCACCAGCTCGGGTGTGGTTCAGTGCCTTAGTCCTCCTCGAGTGCCTGGAGCCTTCACAATGGAACGATTGGCTGCTGAGAGAGGGAGGGAGGAGGATGGCCCGTGTTTTACGCTCCCACTTACACCTACAGATCTACAAGTTTCAGAGCTAAAGGTCACGAAACCCACCTGTTCGAGCGCTACATACACATCTGGTTTCCAAAGTAGTGGGGTGACTTTCTGGAACAATTTAGTCTTTTAAAAAAAATTCCCTGACATTAATTATACCGAACGACAGCAGTCTTTTTGTTTACAATGTGCTTTCCATACATTGTGGGGGAGGAAATGCAAGCTCTTGTGGTTGTTTGGGCTTTGGGGGCGATGCTCGCGAGAGCGAGTGAAAGAGAGTGTGCGAATCAGTGCACGTGTGTAAACATAAATGTTGAATTTGATCATTCAATCCACTGGCGATTGTGGAACGCTGCCACGCGCGTTCGACTGCCTCGTTGCTCCCACCAAATATACAATCGATGCACTTTTAAAATGGGGATGATTATCATTATTTTTTAAAATTATATCCAGGCCCGAACTGATTGATTCGTCTAAACTATGTGAATGTTTCCCTTGGCTTTGTGCTTGAACCCTAGTCTACAAAGCGGTTATGGTGGTATATGCCTGTGTGTATTGGGAGGGTGAGGGGGGTGGTTAAGGGGGGGGTGGGGGTGTGTGGAGAGAGGGTGATGTGAATGTGGTGCCCTCTGATTGATCTATAAATAAGCGACTCACAACTTGGGAACTTTGCTCTGCGTAACGCAAACGAACATTCCGTTCTTTGCCTGAATCAGTTAGATAAAGCTCTGGTCCCAGTAATCCAATGCTTCTCTCTCTCTCTCTCTCTCTCTCTCTCTCTCACACACACACACATACATGATAGCACATTGCTATCATGTCTTCGAAAAGTCTCAAAGGAATTCACTGCATACTGTAATCTTGCGTACGGTTTCACTCTGACCCGCCTGGGAATCAAACCCGTATCCTCTCGGTTGCGAGGCGAGCGCTGTAACCACTGAGTCAAAAGTACTAAGGTTCCAAGCTCCACTCCAGCCTATGACTGACCAGCCGGGATTAATGGCAAGGTTTGCCTTGGCTGAGGTTTGCAAGCGGAATAGGTCACAGGGACACCTGCTAATCTGTACAATTTACTGACCATGGGATTAATGGGGATCAATTATGTCGAGTTCTTGGGCATGTGGCAAGAGGATACAGGATAGTGCACGAGGAACATAGGTCTTCCCCTTCCCCTCCCTCACTCCCCCTGGCTCATTATCAGGCTCTGTCGCCTTGCAGCGTTCTGGGACACTACCCTGTGCAGAGGGCGCTGTGTTAATGCAAGTTGTTGTTGTAGTTTTGTATCTTGCTGAGCCTCTGCCCGTATGTTTTCTGCGTCTCTCTCTCTCTCTCTCTCTCTCTCTCATCTTACCTTTCTCCTCACCCCTCATGACTGGTTGCTTTAGGCGTGACAGTGGAAAAGCACCAGCGCAGATCGCATTTGCCTACATTGCAGCCTCTCCCGGTCAGCCCACAGGCACCCGTGCGATCGCAATTTACCTACAATCCCTATGTTCTTATGTTAATCGGCAGTGCGGAGTGCAGGTCGGGCTAGCCGCACCTGGATTGAGTCTCAAGTAAACTTACAGGAAAACGAGAAACTAGAGAGAGAGAGAGAGAGAGAGAGAGAGAGAGTGAACTTGTCTGAACAAGTTACAGCTCAACTTGACCTCAATATATTCTGCCTTTTAGGAAAATAATAACCGACCAAAACCATTTCAAAGGGGCGAAACCTGAGGCAAATTTCCTGAGTCCGCACGCACGCACACGCCTCTGGTTACCCAGTGAGTAGGAACCCGGTTGTTGGTTGAGTGGCGGTTTGCTTTCCGGTGATAATCCCATCAAAATAATAAGTAAGAATAATCAATTGGTTATTCAATCCACGGCTGTTTGTGGGGACACGGCCGGGCAAAACTGTCTGCCACGTTTCGCCCACAAATTACCTGTGAGGCGCATTGAGACGTCGCAACGACGTCATAAAGCACTGTATTGAATGCATGGATTATTATTATTGTTCAGGCGGGCACTGTTTTTTTTTTGCCCTCTCGTTTCTCACTATCCTGTACGTTTTTTTTAAGAGCGGCTGCGACCGACCCAAGTCCGGGTGGAGCCACGATCATTTTGGGGAGAAATGGGGCTATTTGGGAGAAATGGTGGAAAGAAGGCGAGTAAGAGATGAGAGTGACACTGAGCAAGTCGATTAAAACATTGGGCAAAAAAGCATTGGGCAAAACCAAACATCTGTTGAGCATCTGAAACCAGATGCTGTCTGATGTTTTCTACCAAAGCCACTCCCCATTACAGATTCCCACCCGTTCCTTGCTTGACTTATTTGCTCCCTCAAACTAGATTTTTCTCTTTAATGCCTAGGGTTTTCAATGAGTCGATTTGTTCTGCTCATACAGTAATAATAATAATAATGATCCTTGCATTTGATGTAATGCCTTATCACCTCATTGAGACTTCCCTTACGGCGTTTCACAGAATATATTGCAAAGTGGATTGGCTGTGAGCGAAACGCGGAGGCTATTGTACACAGCAGTGTCCCATAAACAATCATGGATTAAGCGACTGCATTTTTTTGCGGGTGGGGGGGGAGGAGTTTTGAAGGAATTATTACCCCCAGAAAGCTTTCCACTTATTGTCTTAACAACCGGGTTTATACAGTACTTACTGCTAGGTGAACAGAGGTGTGTGAGTGTCTGTTTCTTCTCGCTTTTGTGTGCTAACCGTTACACCACACGACTCTTATTGGGTTCTTTCTGTTCTCAGCTATTCCATTAATAATAAATCCTTCAGGAACTCCCTGTGGAATTTCTTACAGGCAGCGTAAGGATTTATTTTTACGCCAATGATTCACAAGATACACCATGAAGCGTGACTCATTTAGACTCAGCAATTCCCCCCAAACAGAGTCATGAAGTGATCGAGCAATTTTATCCGAGTACAAAGTCCCAAATTAAGGATTGACCTCCACAAGCTTTTGACTCAGAGACGAGAGTGAAACTAAGTGAGCCAGGCTGATTCACGCTCTTGCCTCTAAGTGAATCGATTTAAAAAAAAAATAAGAGTCCTTTCTTACACACTGCAGTGACGTCATTATTCTCTCCCTTCTTTTCCCCTACCTCTCCTCTCAGCCATGTTCTCGCTCCCTTTTCTTCCCATTTCCCCCAGTCAAAGAGGAATCAGTCATGATTTAAACCAGAGAAGGGAGAAGGGGGCACGGTGGAGGGATTGATGGGGAGAGTCCCAAAGGGCTGGTGTGATTGGGGGAAAGTTTAGTGCGGGTGAGGATACAGGCAGGTATTTTAAAAATAATAATAATAATAATAATTCTTCCATTATCATCTCTTGAAAGCGCTTCACGGGATACACTGTAAAGGGTCATGATTGTATTTTGTAGGCGAAACATGCGTATTTTAGTATAAGCTTCATATAAGCTTAATACAGCTAGCAGCAAAGCTATTTCAGATAGAGAAGAGTTTTGCATAGAAAAGTTGAGATAAGATGGCCATTCACCCCTCAGGTATTTGCTTTAACCTTGCCGGTCGGTACAAATAGCCGCCTGTTTTGCTTACAAAAACAGTTGCTGCACGTGACGAGAATTGGAATGAAATACTTTGAGACATTTGGACCTGATAAACTGCTATAACAACATGGTTTCTTTTTCCCTTTTCCAAATGAGGTGTGTTGCAAGAGCGACTGTCAGCCTGTAATTTTTTTTTGGTGTGGTATTCTTGTTTGCTTAGTGCGAATCCAGTGTGTGTGTCTGTGCGTGCGTGCGTGAGCCTTGTATGATCTTGGCATGTACGTGTGTGTTTCCGATCTTTTACCACACCTCTATCTGTCGAAGGTGATTACTCGAGAGTTTTTAAAAAGGGAATTCGATCACTGCTTAGGGCAACTCAAGTGGCCGGGATAAAGGGTGGGGTGGGTGGAGGGGGGCAGCTAACAGAGAGTTGGGGGGCACAGAATTAATTGTTTTGTCTGTGTTGTGGAAAAAAACCCTCTGTAACCAACAACAACAAAAAATGACATTCTTACCACGCCTTTCACGCCATGCAGGTGAGGCACGTACATTGACGTTGGAGTGTAACGTGTTGGTGTCATGATTCATCGTTCATTCACGGCATTTAATTATTGTCGACTTCGATCAATCAGTGTCACGAAGGAGTGTGTGAGCTGGCAGCTCAGATGGTGGGGGCGGGGGTGGAGTGGGGTGTGGGAGTGTTTGCGAAAGCTGGATAAAAGGCAGGGCTGCCTGTCAGCCTTCTTCATTCCTGTCAGTCAGGAGTTATATAGAGAGAGCACCGGTAAAATCGTTAGTTTAAGACATTCATTCCCTGTTTTCGGCGATTGGGATTACTTCTGTTGAAGCTCGTTCTCTCCACTGAAGGAAGCACACATCACGTCAGGATTTTGGTACGGTTTATTATTTGGTTTATTTTTTAACAGAGTACATTGGCTTGTGTGTCATCTAGGTCCCTTGGTCTTAGGGACCTTGACGTGAAAGGCGCTATACAAATGTTATTTTTGATGTTGTTGGCTGAGTTTTTACGGTTAACTGTTTCGCGATTTTGCTTCTCATTATATCTGGTGTACACAATATTCTTTCTTTGCCATCTCGCCAACGCCGGTTGTTTGGAAGAGCTGCCCAATCAGTCCCACACCCCAACTGTCTCACCCTATCTTTGCAAGAAATGTTTTCCTCAATCGTAAGAACATTAGGAGCAGGAGTGGGTGATTCGCTCCCTCGTGTCTGTCCCGCCATTTAATAAGATCATGGCTAATCTTCTTTCCTAATTCCATTTACCTGCCCCATCCCCATATCCCTTAATCCTTTTATTTTGTTTTAAAAACAAACTCTTGATCTCAGTCTCACATATGTTCAATGACTCGAATAGTCTTCAATATATGTTCAATGACTGAGCATCCACAGACTTCTGGGGGGTAGAGAATTCCATAAATTCACTCCCCTCTTGAGCGAAGAAATGTTTTGCTCAAGTCTTTCTCCACATAATCCAGTTGAGTGCTGCTTCGATGCACTGAATGGGTTCCTATCCTGCCTATTACAGTAGAATGGTACCACATAGTTCTTTCAAACTGGAAGCTCTGTGGTTAGTGTGTTCCTTTCACGGGTTATCATGAAGGAATCTTTGTGAGCTATTGCTAGGCAGGTTGCTCAGTTTGGCTGGCAAGTCGGTCTCTCTCTCAGCGTATGTGTGGCTGTATAAACAGAAGTTGTTGTTGGTACTGAATAATAATAATAAGAAGAATATTGCATTTTGACACAGGACCACTGTCACATCTACGAGACGTCTCAAAGCGCTTCACAGAATATATTGTAATGTGAATTTGCGGTATATTTTGGGGGGTGAAATACGGCAGCCAATTGCGTACAGCAGTGTCCCTCCCTCCCACCAACAGTCACGGGCCGAGTGAGAAAATATTTTGAAGGAATTATTTTTCCGCTGATTGGCAGATGGAGAAGAACATTTTCTAGGTAGAGAGAAGTGTTTGTGTTTATTAACACAATGTGTGTGGTGGTTCAGTTTGACCCTTTACCTTGCTGCTGAGGGCTAAACATTGCTGGTGATTTTAGTTACGGTTGACTAGATAGCACTCCCATTGCTTCATTGTACTGTAACAAGCCATGTGTGAAGTACTCCATTTGAAGTTAGAGATCTAGAGATCAAATTCTGTTGGGTGTTTTGCTGCTGATCATTGGTAGAAGGGAGGGAGCAAGGTCACGAGAGCCCTTATCCCATATCCATAACCACAGAGACAGGCTTATCAGTTAGTGCTCAAAAATTGAGCAGGCAACGTCCTCCCATTTTATAGCATTAACGCTTGGTTTAACGCATTATCCAAAGGACCCCACCTCCTACATTGCAATACCCCCCCCAGAGCTGGATTGGAGCTTCAGCTCAGACTATATGAGCTCAAGCCCCAACATAATAAAACAATACTAAATTGGCTGTTTCAATCCACGACTGTTTGTGTGGGGACGCTGCTGTGTGCAATTGGCTGCCGTGTTTCTCCCACAAATACAGTCAATTCACTTTACAGTGTATTCTGTGAAGCGCTTTGAGACGTCAGTCTAGAAGCCGTGATAAGGCACAATATCAAATGCAAGGATTATTACTATTATTATTATTATTAAGGTGGGGTGTTCTTGAACCCACAACCTTCTGATTGTGAGCCGAGAGCTCTACCTCTTGAACGCGGCTGGGAGGGTTGATGTTGAGTTGAAATCAGTATTGGATTATATACCTGCAAGCCAGTCTGATTGAGAAGAGTAGGGTAGTCTTAAGGGCAGGACGAGTAGCGGGAAAGCGTCAGCCAATTGCGCACAGCAGCGTCCCCCACAAACAGTCGTGGATTGAAATGACCAATTTTTTTTATTATTGTTGGTGAGTGGGGGTTTTGGGGACGGATTATTACTTGAGTACTGTAAGATTCAGAGCAAAAAATTCAATGCCCTCGTTTCTATGATTCTGTAGGTGTGCGTGTGTGTGTGTGTTTTGTATATATAAAAAAGAAAGATTCCACAACAGGTCAGAGCAGTGTTTGCTGTTTGAAGCTGCTGCCTGCCTGTGGTTTGTCAGATGTGCTCGTTGATGTGCTTCGGCAGGCTCTACACAGCATTGTTCACCCGCAGAAACCACAAGCGGAGTTGGAATGGAAAATATGTGTCATTGCCTGCGGGGCGGTGTACTGCCTCCTCGTGTTAGAGGGTCTTGACACTTGCAGCAGCATCAACCGTCAGTAGATTCTGCGCAAATGCAAGTTGTTGTAATAATCATAATACTAATATCAACAATCGTCTTTGCATTTGATGTAGCGCTTTTCACCTCTTGTCGACGTCTCAAAGCGCTTCCCCTAGTACACTGTAAAGTGAACTGACAGTAATATTTTGTGGGTGAAACGTGGCGGCGTCCCCCACAAACAGTCGTGGATTGAAGTGACCAGTTTGTTTTCTTACTGTGGGGTTTTGGAGACGGATTATTTATTATTGGGCGCGTGTGGAGTAAGGAAACCCGCTTTTGCCCTGATCCTGCCTGGATTCGAACACAGGCCTCACGCTTGTCAGGCGAGTTGCTCTAACCGCTGAGCTTCAGGAGCTCCGCAGTAGGCGTCGCAGTCTTGCAGAAAATCCCTCATCTGTTCACTGTGATGAAAGTGGGAGCAATTGTCCCAGAACGTGAAGCATTCTGGAGTGAGGCAGGGCTTGGCTTTGTTGGCTTTGCTCCTATCATTACCCCCACCCCCCACCACACTCTCTGTGGCAAATGTAGAATTCTCCAGCAAAGTGGTTAGAGCACTCGCCTCACGAGAGAGAGAGAGAGAGAGAGGACACTTCTGACCAATCCAACACTCTCCTCCCCAGCTTTGCATGTGAATGTCATCCGTTATCCTTTACAATGCTAAAGTTTCCACTGGTGTCTCGTTTCGGCTGAGTCTGGTCTGATTCAGAGTCCAGTCACTGTATTGTGTGCGCGAGCCTCTTTTATTCCTGTTAGCTTGCGTCTGTTAGGTTCCCTTGGGGGGGTTGGGAATGGAGGTGGGAACAGAGAGAGACAGAGACACACACACACACAGGACAGAGAGAGGGAGCAACACAGAGAGAGAGAGAGAGAGAGATAATTTTCATATAGGAAGGGTGTGGATATGGCTGCTATTACTCATCCTGGATAGACTACATTCCGATTTCTGGTTCCTGAATTTATGTTTCAGTGAAAGAACTTTCTTTTTACTCTACTCTATTCTTGTTTACTCATAGAATTACATCTCACGGAGGCCATTCGGCCCATCGTGTCTGTGCCGGCTCTTTGAGAGAGCTACCAACTAGTCCCACTTTTAACCACAATTAGTCTCACTCATCTGTTATTACCTCAACTGGACCTCACTCCCCCACTGTTACCCCAAAGCCTTGCACATTTTTCCTTTTGAAGTAGCTATCTGATCTGATTCAGTGCCTCATCACTATTGTATGCCTTTTTTTTTCCTGCTCAAGCGTCCCCAAGAGAGTCCAAGCTGATGAGAAGGTTGCGTGTGAGAGCCTGGGAAGAACACTTATCACCCCCTCCCACCCCCGCCACCCTACATTCCCCCCTGCCTCTCATGTGTCACCATGCCGCTTGCATGCGTGAGAGCCCAGATGGCAGAGGGAGCTCCTCATTAACTCAGGAAGCAAATAATTTCCTCCTCTGCGTTACTCACTTCATGTTAGAGCGCTCCAGCCCTCTCGCTCGCGAGAGGGCTGGAGCTTGATTCCCGGGACGAGGCAAAAACCTTTGGGAAGTACGAACGCGGTGGTTAGTCGATTCGTGGATCACTTTCTGTGGGGGGTAATATTGCCTTTTAAAAATAGTAATTCGGTCACTCCATCCACAGCTATTTGTGGGACTTTGCTGTACGCAATTGGCTGCCACGTTTCACCCACAAAATTCAGTCGGAATTCGCTTTACTGGACATTGCTTTGAGACGCTGTATCAAATGCAAGGATTATTAGTATTATTATTATTGGCTAATTATTGCTACACTACGGTTTTGCCTGCGATTTGCTCAGTTCCATCGAGAACTATATTGTTGCTCAGCCTTCTCATGGTGTTTGGTTGTCTCTCCCCTTTTCTTTTGCAGAACAAATCTTGGAAGAAGCTGAAAACAATGGTGCATTGGTCCCCGTTCGTGGTGTCCTTCAAGAAGCGTTACCCATGGGTGCAGTTAGCAGGCCACGCAGGTAGGCAGAGGGGGAGATGGACTGGTTGGGGTAAGAGCGGGAGGGAGGGAATGGGGGGAGAGGGGGGAGCGGACTGAATGGCCTCCTCCTCCGCGAGGAGAGAGCAGTGGGGGTGCACGTTAAACAAAGCCCAAGCAATGACCCGCCCGGCCGTGCCTCTTTCAGGGAATTTCCGAGCCGGAGACTACGGGAAGATCCTGAAGAAGTACTGCGAGTGCGAGCAGCAGTGCCTGGAGTCACTGATGAAGGACTCGCTGCTGCGTCCCTTTGTGCCGGGGTATTATGGGGTGGTGGAGAGGGACGGGGAAAGCTACAACCAGATGGAGGACCTCTTGGCCGAGTTCGACTCCCCCTCCATCATGGACTGCAAAATGGGCGTGAGGTAAGACGACAGCGATCGCAGCAAATGGGAAAGGTTTTGCCTAATGCTCTCCGGAAGGGAGTGTGCGTAGGATCGCTCACTCAACCCACGGGCTGTTGGCGGGGGAACGTCGCTGTGCGCAAACGGCTGCCGTGTTTCAGCCCACTAAACACGCAGTCAATTCACTTGACAAGTGTGTCCTGTGACGCCTCAATGATGTGATAAGGCGCTATATCAAATGCAAGGATTATTATTTATCCCCCAATCCACTAAAAACCTGCTTCTGGGTTAACAGGGGTGTGGATTGCCATAGTGGGGGGTGGAAGGAAACTTGCCTAACATTTTACCCTGACCCGACCCGGGA
Source organism: Hydrolagus colliei (assembly GCA_035084275.1). NCBI lineage: Eukaryota > Metazoa > Chordata > Chondrichthyes > Chimaeriformes > Chimaeridae > Hydrolagus > Hydrolagus colliei. The sequence continues at coordinate 7,423 of JAYJKW010000288.1, read as the reverse complement.
ATCGAACCCAGATCCTCCTCTCGTTTGCGAGGCGAGCGCTCTGACAGCTGCGCCATTGGACGGGACTCCCACGATTGGGTTAACAAGAGTGCCACAGGCACAAATACCAGGGTAGGGAGTGGCGAGGCTGTGTCTTGCAAGGCCTTTGTTACATCCCTGGCAGGCTGGGTTGCCCACATCCTTCCTGATCTCTTCTACATAAACACACTGCGGGCTTTGTTTGCTGCCTGCATTGTCGAGCTCGTTTTCTACTCCCAATCCCCCTCAAGTGGGAGGGGATTTTCAAATCGAATTAACCCAGAAGTCCTCCAGCCCACTCTGCCAACCCACGGACTCCAGCCCGTCTCTCCCATTAGCACCCGTCTGTAAAATTGAGATAACCACTGTTGATAATAATAGCAATCATTTGCATTTAATATCGCGGCTTTTCACATCTTATCGACTGCGTCTCAAAGCGCTTCACAGAATATACAGTAAAGTGTAGTGACTATATATATATATTTGTAGGAGAGCGAAACGCGGCAGCCAATTGCGCACAGCAGCGTCCCCCCACAAACAGTCGTACATGGCAAATGACAAAAAATTTATTATTGTGGTATTTTTTGTTGAAAGCGCTTTGAGACACAATCCAGAAGATGTGAAAAGCGCTATATCAAATGCAAGGATTATTATTATTATTATTAACCCGACCGCGCTAGTCTTGCAAGCGAGTGTTACGAACCCTGGTGTAGGTAAAGTGGGACACACCACTGCTGTAGAGACCCCCGTCTTTGGGCCTTTCCGTGTCTCACGTCCCCCCCCTCGTTTCCCGTGTTGCCAGGACGTACCTGGAGGAGGAGCTGACCAAGGCCCGGGAGAAGCCCAAGCTGCGGAGGGACATGTACGAGAAGATGATCGGGGTGGACGCCAGCGCCCCCACCCCTCAGGAGAACTCCCAGCAGGCCGTCCTCAAACCTCGCTACATGCAGTGGCGTGAGACACTCAGCTCCACTGCCACCCTCGGCTTCCGCATCGAGGGCATCAAGGTACTTGCTGAATGTCTGTCTGTAGGTGCACGAGGGAGGGAGGGAGGGAGGGAGGGAGGGAGGGAGGGAGGGAGGGCGTGTGTACGTGAGAGCGCGCTTGGGCGAATGTGAGAGGGCGTGTGATCTGGCCGCCTCCTTGTCCCCCGAATCCTCTGTTCTACCATCGGCGGCCGTGCCTTCAGCCCCTACGCCCAGAGCTTCTGGAACTCCCTTCGCTTCGCCCCCTCTCTTCCTACTTTCAGGTCTCGGTCACCTTTTCCCCCCCCTCCCCCCCGTGTGTGAGAATGCTATATTAAACGCAAAATACCGTAAGAGAAATAAATTGGTCCCTTGAACCACGACTGTCTGCTGGACGTCACTGGGCAGAAAATACAGTTTGCAGTGTATCTCGCAGAGCGCTTTTGAGACATCTGAACGGCTTGATGAGGCACTGTATGAAATACAAGAGATTATTATTATTATCATTAAAGTCTGTCCTCTCTCTATCTCTCTCTCTCTCTCTCTCTCTCTCTCTCTCCCCCACACCCTCTCTCCACCACAGAAAGCTGACGGCACCTGCAACACCAACTTTAAGAAGACGAAACACCAGGAGCAAGTGATCATCTCCCTGCATGACTTTGTGGACGGAAATAAAAACATTCTGGTAAATAATGTTCTCGCCTTGTGGCTCCTGGCGCTGGGAGGGTCTTGTTTTGGGGGAGAAGGGAGTGGGGTGGGGTAGGGGAGTGGGGGGAGTGGGAAGGCGATGGATTGGAGGGGAGAGAGAGAGGTTGGGAGGGGATGGGGAGAGGGTCGATCCTTGGAACGTTTCCGAATTTGGGAAGGGGCATTGATCTTGGAAGAGTGGGTTACTTGGGCTGGCCCACCCCCTCTCTTACCCCCCTGGCCCTGTTCCCTCCCCCCTCCGCTCCCCCCTCTCCGGGACCCTACCCGGCATGGAGGGTGCAATGTAGAAGCGCATGTTGTTGTTCTGTCTGCCCGTTCTGGCATACGGTCGCTCGTTCAAATTGTTCTCGGTCTCCCCGTCTCACGGCTTCCTCGCCTTCCCTCCCGACAGAAAAACTACTTGACCCGATTGAAAGAGTTGAGAACGGCACTGGAGAGCTCCGAGTTCTTTAAAAGCCACGAGGTAAGGCTTGCGCTGTGTGTGTGTGTGTGTGTGTGTGTGTGTGTGTGCGCGCGCATCAAAGCTGTCACCTAAGTGAAATTAATAAGAATGAGATTAAACTCCAGCCTTTTGATATGTAAAAGTCTTGTGCGTTGTGTTGCTCTCAGGTGGTGGGGAGCTCCTTGTTGTTTGTCCATGACCAGAGTGAGATGGCCAAGGTGTGGATGATAGACTTTGGCAAAACTGTGCTGTTGCCCGGGAACGAGACACTGAACCACAGGATTGCCTGGGAGGAGGGCAACAGGGAGGACGGCTATCTGTGGGGACTCGACAACCTGATCGACATCATCAGCCAAATGGTGACAGAATGAGGTCCAAAGCCACTCGGGACCTTGCCTCACCTTGGTCTTCAGTCTCTCGAACGAGGGACGTGGACACCGGCCGGGGAGAGGGTGGGGGGGGGGGAAAGGGGTGTCGCTGACAAAATCACAGAGGTTTTCTGCAGTTCCCACTTCCCTCTTAACAGAGAGTTTCCCCCCTTCCCCACCCCAGTGATGGACGGACACTTCCCTGCTCGCAACGTGGCCGGGATGGAGTGGCGGATGGAGGAGAAGGAGAAGAAGAAAAGGTTGGGGGGGGTTGATTTTTGACGGAGGACGTCTGTGAAGGTGTTGCGAGCACAGACTCTTCGCTCCACCGACCCCACTCCCCCTCCACCTCACCATGTCTATTCCGTCTCAGCCCCCCCCATGCCCGGCCGCTGAATATTTAACAACAAACTTTGAAGTCACAACAACTGGAAGACCCTTTTGGACTTGAACGCTCAGAAAAACGGCAGACACACACACACACACACACACACACACACAGCCTTGATGGACTAACCGTAACGTAACTAGCTCCCCTAAAAGGAGACGATGGAGGGGGAGAGAGAGAGACCAGGGGAGTTTTTTTTTTATTCCTGCTGGTCATGATCTCGAAGCCGTGGACGTAGAGAACACGGCCAGTCAGTTCAGCTCTCGGTTTAACGCGCCTGCTGCGCAAACGCTACTAGCAACCTCTTTTTAAAATTTGATTTTAAGAAAATGTGGGTGGTGTGGGAGAGAGGGTGGGCTAGGGTGAGGAGGGGGAGAGAGAGAGAGAGCTTGTGATTTGCTGAATGGTGTTTGTGTGATATCGTAAATCTTGTAGCTCAGTCTTTAGAGCGCCATCGTCTCGCAAGAGAGATTCTTGGGCCTGTTCAGGGCAAAGCCTTAGACAAATTTCCGTACCCCGCACGCACGCTTCTGTTTACCTCGCAGTAAATCGGAACCTGCTTGTTAAGTCGGTCGATTGGCGGATCGCTTTCCAGGGGTATGCAAAAAAAAGGTAGTCCATTCAAAAGAAAAAATAAGATTTAAGAATAATCTGGTCACCCAATCCACGGCTGTTTGTGGGGGACGCTGCTGCGAGCCACTGGCTGCCGCGTTTCGCCCACCGAATACGCAGTCACTACACTTTACAGTGTACCCTGTGAAGCACTTTGAGAGGTATCTCGACACTATATATCAAGTATAATTATTATAATTGTTTCTGACTGCGGGGGTGGGGGGGGAGAGAGAGAGAGACAGAGAGAGACTGACTCCCATCTCCTCACAGTGCTGTGCTGTCCAGAGAGCTACAGCGCTGTCAGGTGGTGAAGATGTGAATGGCACCTTCTCAGGCGGGGTGGAGGGCAGGGTGGATGAAGTGTGGGGGGAGAGCAATAAGACAGACCACTTTACCTAGGCAAGGGAGCCAGTCCAGTGTGACATTCTCTCTCTATCTCTCTCTTTCTCTCTGTGTTTTGGTAGCTCACCCTTTCGTCTAGTTTTTAAAAAGCCCTTTAATTTTTTTATATATTAACCAGAATTCGGAAACTTTACCTAGAGGGGCTTTACTCGTTTTAAAAAAAAACACACCCAAAAAACCCACCTAACTAAATATATAAATTTAAAAATTCCCACCTGAATATGTACATAAAAATTCCGACTCGTCAGTAATCCTTTCCTGGCGCCTTACCACGCTCTCGTCCAGGCGTCTTGAACGCACTCCCGTGAGATGTACTGATAATCAGTCGGAACCCAGTTGTTAGTCGATTGGCAGGAAGCGTTTCCTGCGCGGGGTAATAATCCCTCTCTAAAGAATAATAATAATTTCAGTCACTCGATCCGCGACTGTTTGTAGGGCCACTGCCGCTTTTGGCTGACAAAACACACAGTCACTCCGCTTTACAGTGTATCCTGTGAAGCGCTTCGAGACGTCTCAACAACGTGATGAGGTGCCCTGTCAGCTGCAAGGATTATTATTATTATTATTAACAGAGATTAAAGTCTTATCCCTTTGTTTCTTTACTCAAAACTGATGACCTCGATCAAAGTCTTCTTCAGGAATCCTCATTGTAAATCTATATATATATATATTAAATATACATGAAGTCTGTATAAATGCACATTGTACAATACTCAAAGCTGTCAAATCAAACTGTAAGATGCCTAAACTGGATTAGGTCTGAATGTGCTGGGTCAGTGGGAGGAGGGAAGCGGAGAGAGGTTGAGGGGAGTGAGGGGGGGAAAACGAGGGACAAGAGGAGATGTGCCTCAGGTGTGGGGGCGAGAGTTTGGGCGGTACGAGGCGGAGGAGGAGGAGAAGGGGGTGGGGGAAGAGAGAGAGAGAGAGAGAGATGTGATCAAGCATTATCCCAAAGAGGGAATGGTTTGCCAAATGTCTTCTCATTGGACATACAGGCATTTATCAGAGACTGGGAGGAGGGAATCCTCCCACTCATCCCTTGGTTACCCTACAGCCAAAGCCCTAACTAACCAACTTACTAACTAATTAACCAACCCAACGGGTAAGGGTTGTCCGAGGTGGACAAGCAGCGGGAAAGCTTGGCTAGACAATTGTCAACCCGTGTGTGGGTTTAGCTGGTTAGACTCCAGCAGTTACCCCAACACACACTCTGAGCTCTCCGCCCCCCCTCCCACCAAGCCTTGGCTCTGGCCAACCTGCGCCATAAGATGTGTTACACTGGACTGTATCTACAACGGAGAATAAAACACGGAGAGAAAGGATGGGAAGGTGGGACTGCATACTCCACCCATCTCTACTCATCGTGAATCTTGTGCAGCAACGGGACTGCGATATATGGAGGAAAGAACGCTCATTTTCTCTCTATTTTGATCAGAATCAATGGAAAATGACCCAAAGCCTTGTTCCCAGAGATAAGAGACAAAAACGCACATTCGCTTATCAGGGCGGGTGCTTTGCAGACTGTTAAATCCCACCTGTTTTTTTTGTAGCCTCGTTACATATTTATAAAATATCTGGACAAATACTGGAATATAAACGTGATTTTTTTTATTTATATATTGCATTAAAAATTGTAATACTGGGATAATTTGCTGGTGTATAGCCAGATCCTGTCACAATAAACCTGCCCTTTAAGTAGGAATTTCAAAGTGTTTTTAAACCCTTTTGTGTCTTCTTTTACATTCGCAACATCGCTGTCCGTCTTCCTTTCTGCTGCTTTTGCCTCCAAAGTACACAGTCACTCCGCTTTACAGTAAACACCGCAAATCATCGTCGTCATCTCGTCATCGTGTGGTGTCTGGTAGCTCAGTGCAAGCGAGAGACCAGGGTTCGATTCTCAACAAGAGGGCAAGTTTCTTGACTCCACAGGCAAGCCGGGAAGTTATCCCGAGAGAGAGAGAGAGAAAAAAAAATCATGAATTGGTCATTTCAATCCAGGACTGTTGTGGGGGACGTCTCTGCGCGAAATTGGCTGCCGCGTTTCGCCCACAAATATTACAGTCGATTCACTTTACGGTACATTCTGTGAGGCGCGGCCTCCGAGACGTCTAGGAGACAAAAGCCAGGATTCTTATTAACACACAATCAATATCTGTCGTCCCAACTCAATTTTCCCCTTCGCTGTCGCCTTTCTCTACTGTCTCTAACCTTTTTTTTAATAAAACGTAACGGTTTAATGTAATGAATCATTAATTTAAAAAAATCAGTGGGGGATTTGAGCTGTGATTCAAGCTTGAGTTTCACCCCTTCCCAACCTCTCCTCCCTTCCTTGTCCCACGTGTAATTGGAATAAGATCCAATTCATTCTTTGTAAGAGCCACTCCAATCAACCAGCTGCCACATGTTGTCTATATGTGTGTGTGTATATATACAGTGCAGGGGGTGATTTTGCGACGTGACCTTCTGTCGTAAGTCGCCTGTCGTAAAACGGAGCAGCGCAGGGGGACCCACCGATCTGCTTTGCGGCAGCGAGGCAAAGCGCGAGGGGCTTTGGAGCGGACTGCCGCCGCCGCCGCCTTGGAAAAAAAAAAATGGCCGGATCCGTAAGTACAGTCCGTCTGACAGGCCCCAGCCCGGACAATCCGAGTGCATCCTCGCCACCCGTGCGAACGGGAAGCCCGGGCGCCGCCCGCACCCGTTGACCGCCGTCGCCGGTACACTTTGCCGCCGTTATTTGTGTTCGGGTTTGTGACGGGGGCAATGGATGGAGCGAGTTGAGGGGGGGGTGTATGTGTGTGAGACGGGCCTAGTCTTGTTTTTCTTGACTTGCTAAAGCCTGGGTCACTGTGAGCTGAGGTGGGGGGAACTGAGAGGGGGGGGGGGTCTAACAGAGAGTTAAGAGTCAATAATGTGCGAGGGAGGGAGGGAAGGGAGGTAGGGTAGGGAGGGTGCTGAGTAGGGAGAGGAGGTGGGGGGAGGGGAGAGGGGGGGAGGTGGGGAGGGGAGAGGGGGGGAGGTGGGGATGTCTGGGGTAGGGAGAGGAGGTGGTGGAGGGGGGTAGGGAGAGGGGGTGGGAGGGGGGTGAGGGGAGAGGGGTGGGGGGGTTAGGGAGAGGGGTGGGGGGGGGTTAGGGAGAGGGGTGGGGGGGGGGGTTAGGGAGAGGGGTGGGGGGGGGGGGTTAGGGAGAGGGGTGGGGGGGGGGTTAGGGAGAGGGGTGGGGGGGGGGGTTAGGGAGAGGGGTGGGGGGGGGGGTTAGGGAGAGGGGTGGGGGGGGGGGGTTAGGGAGAGGGGTGGGGGGGGGGGTTAGGGAGAGGGGTGGGGGGGGGGGTTAGGGAGAGGGGTGGGGGGGGGGGGTTAGGGAGAGGGGTGGGGGTGGGGGTTAGGGAGAGGGGTGGGGGTTAGGAGAGGGGGTGGGGGTTAGGGAGAGGGGTGGGGGTTAGGGAGAGGGGTGGGGGTTAGGGAGAGGGGTGGGGGTTAGGGAGAGGGGTGGGGGGGGTGGGGTTAGGGAGAGGGGTGGGGA
>JAYJKW010000217.1:0-25147 GCA_035084275.1 Hydrolagus colliei | reverse complement strand
TACACACTCCTTCCCCCTCCCCCCACACAAACTCCCCCAACATGTCAAAACTCCAATACACACATACACACTCCCCCTCCCCACCTCCAACACTCACACACTCCCGCCTTCAACTCTCCCTCACACTCAACCCTCCCCAACATATACACTCCTCCTCCCTTACAAACACATCCATTCTCCCCTCCCCCTCTCACACTCCCCAACCCACTCACACACGCACACTCCCCTCCACACAAACACACCGTCACACTCTTCCCCCCCACCCCAACATACTCTCCTCTCCCCACACATACTCCTGCCCCCCCACACAAAAACACACACTCCCTCTCCCCTCTCCAACACTTACCCCTTCCACCATTCACATTCTGCCTCCTCCAACACTCACACACTCAGCTTCACGCAACAATTTAACAACAACAATTTACATTTATAGAGCGCCTTTCACGTCGGGAGGACGTCCCAAGGCGCTGAACAAGAGGTGTGTGACCCGAGCTGGGAGGGGAGTGTTTGGGAAGGGGTGAAACACGAAGGGGAGGTAAGAGTTCGGGGTGAAACAAAAGGCACGATCGAAGAGGAAAGTCTTCAAACCGGCCTTGAAAGAGGAAAGGGAAGAACGAGACGGAGGGATTGAGGGATGGCATTCCATAAGGTGGGAGCGGAGAAACTGAAGGCCCGGCCTCCGATGGTGGGGCGGTTCGGGCGGGGGGCTTGGAGCAGGACAAGTCCTGTTGAACGGAGGGTCCGGGTGGGGCGTGTAGGGGGAGAGTAGATCAGTTAGGTAGGATGGGGCAAGGCCGTGTAAGGCCTTGTAGGTGAGGACGAGGATCTTAAATTCGATCCTCTGGAGGATGGGGAGCCAGTGGAGACGCACACATATACACACACACTTACCCCCACGCACCCCCATTTACACTCACTCCCCACCCCTGGGGACACACACTCACCTCCCACAAACACACACATACCCTTCCCACTCACACACACACCCTCCCACTGCTATGCACCCCACTCCCCCCCAATCTTACTCTCCCCTCCCTTGCGATCTCCGCCTCCCTTGCGCACTGCCCCTCCCCGCACACTCCCACCGTGTGCTGGCCCCCTTTCTGGACGACCCCCGTCCACTTCCCGCAAACACCCCTCCCCTTATCCTCCCCGCCCACACACTTCCCCCCCCCCGCACACTCTAGACCACCCGCCCGCCCACCCCCCTAATTGCATACTTCCGCCACCGCCGCACCCTCCCCCCCACACACACCCCTTCTTCCCCGAAACCACTCCCCTTCTCCCCCACACACTCCCCTCCCCCACTAGCACGCGCAACCCCCCCCCCCCCCCCACCCCATGCTTATCCCCCATCCAACATGCTCCCCCTCCCCGCGCAGACTCCCCCCCCGCCCAACATCCTATTTCCCCCCTCTCCCCCCCAAATTCTCCTTCCCCACACTCATCCCCCACCCAACATGCTCCCCCCTCCCGCGCACACTCCCCCCCCCCCGCACCCTACTCCCCCCCCAGCACTCTACCCCCCCCCTCCGCACCCTACTGCCCCCCCCGCACCCTCCTCCCCCTCCGCACCCTAGTCCTCCCCCCGCACCCTACTCCCTCCCCCCGTACCCTAGTCCCGCCCCCCGCGCCCTACTCCCCACCCGCACCCTCACTCCCCCCCCCCCCCCCGCACCCTACTCCTCCCCCCGCACCCTACTCCCCCCCCCCCCCCGCACCCTACTCCCCCCCCCCCCGCACCCCTCTCCCCCCCCCCCCCCCGCACCTGCCCCCCCCGCATCCTACTCCCCCCTTCACACCCTCCTCCCCCCCCCCCTCACACCCTACTCCCCCCCACACCCTATTCCCTCCCCACTCACCCTCCCCTGCACACACCTTCTCGCCCCGCACCTGCACACTCCTCACCCCACACCCTCTCTCCCCTCCCACACCCTCTCCCCCCTCCCACACCCTCTCCCCCCTCCCACACCCTCTCCCCCCTCCCACATCCTCTGCCCCCCACACCCTCTCCCCCCACCCACAGTCTGCACCCCCATGTATATACTCTCCCTCCCCGCACACTCCCCCCTCCCTGAGGACCCTACTCTCCCCTGCATTTTCCCCCCGCCCCCGCACACTTCCCCCTACCCGCGCAAACTCCCCCTCCCTGCACAAACTCCCCTTCCCTGCACACCCCTCCCCCTCCCCGTGCACACTCCCCTCTCCCCGCGCACACTCCCCTCTCCCCACACACACTCCTCTCTCCCTGCACACACTCCTCTCTCCCCGCACACACTCCCCCGCCCCCACGTACCCTACTCTCCCCCGCATCCCCCCCCCCTGCAATCTACTCTGCTCCCTGCCCACTCTCCCTCCCACACACTTCCATCCCCCTCCCCACCGCAATGCCCACCCCCCCCCCCCCACAATCTCCTTCAACCCCACCACCACACACTGAAGTAGAGAGATGTTTGTTCGGTCTGAGTTCACTCCTGTAGCTCAGTGATTAGAGCCTTTCGAGCGTGAAACCCATGTTTGAATCTAGGCAGATCAGGGCAAAACCTTGGGCAAGTTTCCTTATTCCACACACAGTATATTCTGTGAAGCGCTTTGAGACGTCGATAAGAAGTGAAAAGCCACTATATCAAATGCGGGGATTATTATTGTTATCAAGGGTTATGTGGGAAGGGCAAGTAATTGAAGTTGAGCTACAGATCAGCCATGATTTTACAGAATGGCGGAACAGGCTCGAGGGGTGAAATGGCCTACTATATATAGGTTGACGGCTATCCCAACAGTTAGTCATGTTTCTGTGACGTTTTCCTTGCACCCTCATGAAAACCCATTTACTTTTAAAACCCTAAAACATTCAACACAGAAGGAGGTCGTTTGTGGCCTCTTCTCGTTGGTTTCCTAAAATTTACCTTTTTTTAAAAAAAATCTGTCTCTCTGGCACTCTCTCCGCATCCCTCGGTGATTTTCCTGATCAGCTGTTTATCTAGTTCCCTTTTGAATAATTCTGTTGATCCAGCCTCGGTGATCGCTTGATGGGAATGAATTCCAAACCCTGATCTTCACTCTTTGAGTGAAGAAGTTCCTTCTAACCTCTTCCCTGATTCTTTTGCTAACCAACCTATATTGCCAGCCCTGCCCTGTTGTCAACTATTCCTCAATTAACAGGAAATAGTTTTCCCTGGTTTACCTTCTCGCAATATATAGGTTGTCAAAACTTCAGAAAACTCTAAAATCAGGAAATTCTTGAACAATCTGCGCCCCAAAGAGCGGATATGCTTAAAACTGATCGTATCAGTGGACGAACCAGTGGGTGCAACATGTACTGTTGTTAACTAGTTAACATGTGTGGGACTCTTTGTTGGGCTCCAGATGTACGTGATTGTTTGCATTGCTGTGCTTGTCGGAGCATGGACTGAACACTGGGAGTTGGAGTCTGTTTATTCCACCATTTTGATTGCTTTCTGATGGTAGAGTTTGGCCTAGTCATAAAGATACCTTTACTGTACCAAATGTATAAAAAGAAAACTGCCATGATTGTGTTTACAACAATAACAACAACTTCGATATACGTAGCGCCCTCACTCCACGCCAGACGGCGTCTCAGAGCGCTTCACAATAGCGGATCCTGGGACCGAGCCAGGGGCAGGGGTAGAAAGGTGACCAAAGGCGCGGTTGAAGAAGAGCGGAATCTACTTGGACCGTTATGTTGTATTCTGTGCCACATTCAGCGGTTTGTGACCAACCTGACCGATCTGTGGGCACTGACCGGGTCTACCATTGTCAGTCGGCCTTTCAGCCCAATCCGTAGCTTGGGTGCGTATCCCTCACTGTACAATCCCTTGGGACATCCTCTCGACGTGAAAGGCGCTACATAAATGCAATTGGTTGTTGCATTTCCATGGCATTAATGATAATCCTTGCTTTTGATATGGCGGCTTATCACATTGTTGAGATGCCTCAAAGCAGGATAAACTGTAAAGTGTAGTGACTGTGTATTTTGATCGTAAAGTCAGTCCAAAGTGGGTCTGTGCCTAAGATTCCCTGGAGGGTTAGTGTTGGGTGTGATGCTGATCAGGAAGAGTTGTGTAGGTTGCTGCCTCTTTGGGACAGGGAAGATTTGCTGTGAGTGGCTGTCCATTGACTGATCTCGAGCTCCACCTCGTTTCCAGTGAACAGGCGGAATTGCCGACGTGTGTGAGGCGGGTTGTTTTTTTGACATGGCAGCAGATATTACATTGGGGTGCAGTGACTCGGAAAAGAGGAAGAAAGCTTATGGTGCAGGAAGCAGGTTGTGGCATTCAGAGGTCGTTGTGTGAACTCCATAACTGCACATGTAACACAATGTCGAAAGCATGAGCTGGTGCTCTAGTCTACATTGCTTCACTGATATCACAAGTCTCTCGCTTGTAAGGCGAGTGCTCTGTTCACTGAGCTACAGGATTGCGCAACCTGCAGTACAGGATGTACTCTCTACACCTCACAGTGATAATATAGGACATGCTTTGAGATGCTTTACAGCATTGATGAACAATAATAATTCCTTGCATTTGATAATATCACCTAACATCAGAACATGTGGAGGCAAGCAAATTTAAACCCTCCAAGGTGCCAAACAGAGCAAATAGAATGACTAATCCCCTCTGAAGGATTACAGGCCAGGATTCTGCAGAGAAAGACTTCGGTTTTCAAGTTGTGTCATGGTGTATTTAACGTTCACCTAAACTGGCAAATAGGACCTTGGTTTAACACCTTGACCCAAAGGACTTCCTGAAGCGAAGGGATAGAAAGTCCTGTGGCTGTAACTGAACACCGCTTGCAGTGAGATCAGCAGAATCATTAGAGTGTGCGGTAGAGTGTGACTTCGCCTGTGGCTTATCAGATAATCGTGTTATATTTCCAGGCCCAAAGCGTGAAAGTGTTTCAGTTCCAACTCATACACCCGCACTTAAAAGTATTGTAATTTCATTTTGCATATACCACTATGCAGTCAATTCACTTTGCAGTAAAATTTGTGACGTTCTTTGAGACGTCTCGAAGACGTGACAATGCGCTGTACCGGATGCAAGGATGATTATTCTTGTGTTTTTTAAATTATATTCGTGTTGTATGGAAAACTGAGAATTATGAATGTTGAGTGGTTATCGTTTCAATGTCAAATTGCAATAACCATAAATAATAATCCGTACATTTGAAACAGCACCTTATCACGTCTTCGAGACATTTCAGGATGCTTCACAGAATTTTACCGTGCTGGATGGTATTATTTTAAATAGGCATTATTATTTTATAGGCAAACAAAAGTGCCAAGTTGGTTTGTATTCCCATGAGTTTAGAATGATCTAATTGAGGTTTTTAAAATAATAAAGGGATTTGAAAGGGTAGATACAGATAAATTATTTCCTCTGGTGGAGGAATCCAGAGCAAGGGAGCATAATGTTAAAATTAGAGCTGGGCCATTTCGCAGTGACATCAGGAGGCAGTTTCTCACACAAAGGGTAGTAGGAATCTGGAACTCTCTCCCCCAAAAGGCTGTGAATGCTGGATCCATTCACATTATCAAGACTGAGGTGGATAGATGTTTGTTAGGTCAAGGGATATGGGGCAAGGGGTGAGCAATTGGAATGTAGATCAGCCATGATCTTGTAGAATGGCGGAACAGGCTCAAGGGGCTGAATGGCCTCCTCCTATAACTGCTGAGTAGGAGCAACATCTGCAAGCCTGCAACCCCCCCCACAACCCCACCATGGTCATTACATTTTCAGATCTATTTAGGCTGACAATGAGTCATAGGAGGCAGAAATTGTCATTGCTGAGGTATCCTAGACAGGCTGGCTGGCTCACAGCTCGGGTGCCCATTACATTCCATACCCTCGACATGTACAGACTGATCACTGTTCTGGACTGCATGGACACCTGAGCTCTTCAGTGTTTAGATTCCCCGGGCTGCATTTCAGTGGCACCAAGTTTATTAATAAGCATTTGGCAGCAGTTAATGTGGTGAGTTCCTGCTCACACTCGCTTTGTCCTCTTTGTACCAAAGCAGCCACACGAGTCATCAAAGGCCCTTACTGGGGTTCTCTTTGTAGGTCACACACCATCAACAAGATGGTGTGGAGTACGAGGTCATAGGAGAATGAGGAGGCCATTGAGTCTATTTACCTCTGTCTTGGAGATTTGAATGGATCCACAACCTGAGAAAAAAGTTTCCTAATTTCACTTCTTTCAGCACCTTGGGACGTCCTCCCGACGTGTAATCGACCAGAGCTGCTTCCCCAATATGCCTGCCTCTTCTACGGCCCCATCGGCCACTCCAAATCCCCCCCCCGCCGCTGTTTCCTGCTCAGGTCTGAAACAATGACTGTCCAGCGCCTTGCGACGTCCTCCTGACGTGAAAGGCACGATACAGGTGTAATTTTGTTGTTGTTTTTCTAAACTGCCTAGCTCTCATTTTAAGATTCTGAACATAAGAATTTGCTGGCAAAAGAAAACCAAAGTCCGTCTAGTTTGCCTTCCACCACCCTGACAGTGGCTTGACCTGTCGGGTCCCAAACTATATACTGTATCCCAATCGTGCCCCCAATCTCTGAATTTATCGAATCTTTGATGTGTTTAGAGTGGAAGGATGCTGGTTGGCCCATTATGGCTCAGCCCTTCTTGATAGATTCCATTTTGACATCCTCATTGACCGTTTGTGATAACACATTGCACATCCTGGTGATTATATGATTATATTACTGTTACTTTTGTGCAAGTCTCAAAGACGCCTTCTGCTTAGCCTATGAAGTCATACAATCGATTGACCTGTTGGGCCAGTACTGGTAATAGTTCACCCACTTATTACAAATATAGTCGTTTGGCAGATCACTTTTCTGGGAGATAATAATCCCTTTTTTAAAAAAATTATAATTTGGTCACTCAATCCTCGACTGATTGTGGGACAATTATGCGCAATTGACTGCTGTGTTTCGCCTACACAATATACAACCATCCATACAGTCATCCACTTTACAGTATAGTCTGTGAAGCGCTTTGAGACGACTCAGTGATGTGGTAAGGCGCTATATGATACTCAATGATATGATAAGGTGCTGTACCGGGAATGTAGGACATTAGCTATGAGGAGAGGTTAGCAAAACTAGGATTATTCTCCCTAGCGCAGAGAAGATGAAGACGGGATTTCATAGAGGTTTTCAAGATCATGAGAAAAATGGATAGGTTGATCCAGAAAAAAACATTTCCACTGGCATTTGGGTCAGTAACCCGAGGACATCGATTTAAGATAGTTGTTAAAAGAAACAGAGGAGAGGTTAGGGAAAAAAAATTCACGCAGTGAGTTGTTGGAATGATTTACCTGATAGGGTAGTGGAAGGCGATTCAATAACACCTTTAAGAGAGAAGCAGATGGTTATTTGGGGAGGACAAGATTGCAAGGCTATGGAGAGAGCGCGGCCAGTGGGGTTGAGTTGGAATGAGCTCTTTTTGGAGCCGGCACAGATACGATGGGCTGAATGGCCTCCTTCTGTGCTGTATGATATCAAATGCAAAGATTATTATTATCTAAGATTACTATTATCTAGATTATTCCATAATCTATTATCTAGATTATTATTATCATAAATTCTGCCCAGCGGAAGGGTCACATTCATTGAATTACATTTATTCAAGCACCTAGACAGATGCAGGTACCTATGCAAAGCCAGTGTGTTCTTGTGTGGTACTGGATCTTACAATGGTAGGCGGGAGGGTTAAGATCCAGTTGGGAAAGTCACAGATGAAGAATCCTCTCTTTAATGATTGCAACGCAGCTTTTTAGTCATGGCCAATATATGAAAGCGCTACAATGGTGGCTTTGTGCACTTGGAGGGAAATGTGCCCCTTGGCTGCATGGAATGTAGAGCGTGCATTGTAATGTGCCGTCTGTGATCTAATCTGTAGTCTTAAGGCAACGCAGCCTGGATCACCAAGTAGTATCTTAAACTGGTCTCGCTTGCAACACACAAAGATTGTGGGGAAGCGAGAGGAGAGGGAAGAGATACACTTATTGATTGCTATTTAGCCTAAAGGCACCAGAGCAACTTGTAAAAAGTACCCTTTAAGAGGACAGTTTGAGCCTCTCTCGCAAGGTTGGTTGGATGGTTAGTTGGTGGTTGGGTGTAAGGGGCGCATTTCTCCATTCTATTTTCTGCCACTTGCAGTAAAGTCTCAGCCTACTCTGCCTTAATAATAATACAGTACTTTCAATTCACTTTGCAGTATATTCTGTGAAGTGCTTTTGAGACATTTAGACGACGTGAAAAGTGCTATATCAAATGCAAGCTTTATTATTATATTATTACTCCTAATAATATAATGCATTATGGAGTCCTGTAGCTCAGTGGTTAGAGCATTCGCCTTACAAATGTAAGCCCTGTGTTCAAATTCAGGCAGGTCTGGGTGAAACATTGCACAAGTTTCCTTACACCACAAGCCTAATAATAATCCCTCCAAAAAACCTCAAAAATAAAATTGTTTATTTCAATCTACAACTGTTTGTGGGACACTGCTGTGCACAATTAATTGGCTGCCACGTTTCGCCCACAAATATACAGTAAATTCACTTTACGGTATATTCTGTGAAGTGCTTTGAGACGTCTAGAAGACGTGAAAAAGCGCGATATCAAATTCAAGGCTTATTGTTGTTATTTTCATGTCTTCGAGACATCTCAATCCTCTTCACAACTGAATATTAAGTGAATTGACTGTATTTTGTGAGCAGAACGTGGCCTCGGGTTTCACTTCCTGTTGTTTTGAGAATCACCCTGTGGCGGTGGATGTGCCCCACACGTACGCCAATGTCCAGTTTCCTGTTTTTTGTCCAATGTCATAGACTGTTTCTTGCGTGTGTCGGCGGACGGACGGACAGAAAGCGGCGTGACCTTTTGGTTCTACCAACGATAGGCTTTTTTTTTCTGTTGCTTTCCAAGAGCTGTTTATATCACATTACAGCGAAAGGTTACAGTCGGGTACAAAGGTTCACTTCATTACTGGTCTGGTGGTTATTAATTTACAGCCAATGGATGTTACTAGCTTGCCTTTTTTGCCAGAAGCTGCACGAGCGGCCATTAAGCCATTTATGGTGTCCTGTAGTTCCATGGTTAGAGCACCCGTCTCGCAAGAGAGAGGACCCGAGTTTGATTCCCGAGCAGGGTGAAACGTTGGGCAAGTCCCTTACTCCACACGCTTCTGTTCACCTAGCAGTAAGTAGGAACCTGGTTGCTAGTTGATTGGCGGATCGCTTTTCTGAGGGTAATAATCCCTTCAAAAACATTTTTTTAAAATTCAATCCACGACTGTTTGTGGAACACTGCTATGCGCAATAGGCTGCCATGTTTCATCGACAAAACACACAGTTAATTTATTTTACAGTATATTCCCTGCTACCAGGATCTTGCCCATCTGGTGACTGTTGGCCTCTGAGTCTTGTGACTATTTGATGGTTTAATGGCTGACTTGCGATTGTCACCGATTAGTGTAGCTACTCTCTTCAAAACAGCCTCCAAAACCATGTCCCCGAGTGAGGAACTTTTTGCCCTGAGAGAGTTGTGTACGTACAGTCAGAGCTGAAATGACACTGAGCTTTAATGTGGAAGAGTTGCCAGCTAGACAACTTTCCATCGGGTTGAGATTGCCTGCTGCTATTTCACTGGGCGGGCTGCAAGCTGCTGAACCAAAGCATTTTCCTTCTGCCTAAATATACATTCTATTCCAGAGGACACCTCTCACAATACAGTACAACTGCTTCCCTTCCCACCTCCGACAGTTACTATACTTTGGCAGCGGCTGACTTCCCCAAAGTGGGCGATGTCTTGTTTTCAGTCGAATATTTTTGACGACGCTGCTATGCACAATTGACTGTTTCGTCCACAAAATACAGTCACAAGACTTGATATAATATATCCGGTGAAGCGCTTTTAGATGTCTCAACAACATGATAAGGGGCAAACGCAATGATTCATTTTGTATCCGTGTATTTGGCATGCAATGCCAAACATTCCAAACCATTTTTTTTTCACCTTTCGCTATAATTAAATATAGGGTAGTGGTTCCCTGTACTACTGACTCGAGTCCTTAATGGCATTCCCCAGAATCTTGGCTTTTCGTGCACACTGATTATGTCAGTATAATTTTAAGGCAGACTGTTTGTGATAGTATAAAAAAATAATCCTTGCATTTGATTATTATTGATATATCATTTGATATATTTTGAGACGTTCCAGAGTGCTTCATACAATATACTGTGAAGTGAATTGACTGTGTATTTTGTGGGCAAAACGTGGCTGGGGTGTGAGGGGAATTGAGGGTCGGGGCGCGGGTGTCATTTAATTCTTCTCTTTGTGTAGTCAAGCTTTGTATTCTTGATATTCAGGTTGACTAGTTCAAGTGCACTGCCTTCCCAAGCTCCCGTTCCTCAGCTATGCCGAGTGCATGTGTAATGCCACAGTGATCTCTCTATCCCCGGCAGCTCTCAGTAATAAAATCCGCGACCTTTTGAAGGACGGATCCTTTGGCAGCTTTTCTTTTTCCCCTTAATGGCTTTCGGCGCGGTGCTTCCCCTAAGGATAATTGCCCTATTGGGAGATAGCAATGGTGACCCAATAGGAATTGGGAGTCTCTGTGATACCTGTTCAGGTGTCATTTGCACAGTGCGTTTCCCCTCTCCCCCCATCCAGCATCCACAGTCTAGACAATTGACTGCCCTGTTTCACCCACAAAATTCACAGTATTTCGGCTTGCCCCCTCTCTTCCTAGTTTCAGTCTCAGCTAAAGACCTTTCTTTTCGAGCGCGCCTACGGTCACCTTTTCCCCGGCTCAGCCCCGGGATCTGTTATTGTGAAGCTCCCCGCGGCGACGCCCGGCGTGAAGAGCGCTCGATAAATCAAAGTTGTTGTTGTTGTTTGCCCTCCTCCCGAGTGTGTGAGGCGTTTGCTTGACCGAAACGTAACATATTGTTGTTGTTTTGTGTCCTGGCAGTTTTTTTTTGCACTCTCACGGTCGGAGCGATGGACAGCAGTGGCTACATCCAGTTTGAGGTGGCCGAGTACAGTAACTGCGTGCTGAGCCAGCTCAACGAGCTGCGGCTGCAGGGCAAGCTGTGCGACATCATCGTCCACATCCAGGGGCAGCCCTTCCAGGCGCACAAGGCCGTGCTGGCCGCCAGCTCCCCTTACTTCCGGGACCACTCGGCCCTCAGCACCATGAGCGGGCTGTCCATCTCCGTCATCAAGAACCCGGACGTCTTCGAGCAGCTGCTGGCCTTCTGCTACACCGGGCGGCTCTCGCTGCACCTGAAGGACGTGGTGAGCTTCCTGACGGCCGCCAGCTTCCTGCAGATGCAGTGCATCATCGACAAGTGCACACAGATCCTCGAGAGCATCCACTCCAAGTTCAGCATCGTCAGCATCGACTCGGTGGTGGTGGGGGCGGGTGGCGGGAGCGGCGGCGCGGACGAGAGCCCCCCCTCGGGAACGCGCAACGGAGTCCGAGAGGGAGCCGGCCGATTCCTCAACCCGGTGGACATCTCGCCCCCGTATTACAGCCAGGCCCGGCAGCCGGTGGCGGGCGAGTCGCGGGGGGTGGACACTCCCTCCGGGCGGACCTTCCCGAGCCGGAGTTTGGGGGAGGAGAGGCACTCGGACCCGGGCAGCGGGGGGAGCGTGTCGGAGCACGAGATCCCAATCGAGTGCGACCAGGAGCAGGGGGAGCAGATGGCCGGGGGCGCCCACCCCATGGCTGGGCAGATCACCGAGGTCAAGGTCAAGATGGAGAAGGCGGAGAGGCCCAGCTGCTCGGACAGCTCGTCGGTGGGCGACGACGGTTACCACACCGAGATGGTGGACGCCGACCACATGGTGGACCGGGTGGTGGCGGTGAACGTGGGCAAGTACGGGCCGGTGGTGCAGCAGGCCTTCTCCCTGTCTCAGTCCACCCCGCAAGCCACCGGCTACCTCTCCCCCAGCGCCGTCACCGGCTCCAGCCCCTCCCGCTCCATGCTCAGCGGCTTCCGGGGCCACGGCAGGCTGAAGCGGCAGATGCAGAGCGAGCGGGGAGCAGGAGGAGGAGGGGGAGGGCTGAGCGGTGCCAGCCTGGGGCAAGGAGGAGGAGGGGGCCAGGCTGGCGAGGGCGAGGGCAGCGGCGGGCTCGGCCGGCAGGGCTACGACGGCGGCGGCGGCCGGGAGCACGAGGGCAGGGAACATTGGTTTCCGTACAACCAGAGGCTGATGTGCATCTACTGCGGCAAGTCCTTCAACCAGAAGGGCAGCCTGGACCGGCACATGCGGCTTCACATGGGCATCACCCCATTCGTGTGCCGCTTCTGCGGCAAAAAGTACACACGCAAGGACCAGCTGGAGTATCACATCCGCGGCCACACGGACGACAAGCCGTACCGCTGCGAGCTGTGTGGCAAGTGTTTCCCCTTCCAGGGCACGCTGAACCAGCACCTGCGCAAAAACCACCCCGGGGTCACCGAGCTCAAGGGCCGGCCCGAGTCTCCGGACAGGATAGAGACCCAAACGGAACAGAAGGAAGGCGGCAACGAGGAGCCCTCGCCTTCCGAGGAGCCGGCCGCGGCAGAGGCGCCGATCCCCAAAGCTCACACGCTCTCCCACTTGTCCGAATGAGTCGTCTCGTTGGGGTGGGGTTGGGGGGTGGGGGTTGGGCAGGTTTGGTGAGGGGGTAGGTGGAGGGGTTTTGGTGAGGGGGTGTGGGATTGGGTTTGGGGGAGGACAGGAGGCACAGCAAAGTACCAGAAGCACACAAGAGCGAGAAGTAACGCTACCATATACACAGTAGGGTTTCTGTGATTCTTCAGCTTATTATACAGCCCAGTATTTTACCCTTTACGCAGCCTCTGTTTCTGGTTAAACATCAAATTCTATATTATTCTTTACTTTTTCTCTCTTTATCTCTCACTCTGTTGTCTATTGATTCTTTCTTTCTCCCTGGCCCCATTCACTCCCTGGCCCCACTCACTCCCTGGCCTCACTCCCTTTCCCAGAATTTCCATGCCTGATTACAAACACCCAAGGTTTTGCCCCGGGTGACCATAGCTGAAGGGACGCCTGGCTTCCCCGCAACAGAGCCACGCACCCCTCCCTACCAGGCTCACTGCTCACCAGACTGTTTCAAGGTTA
This sequence comes from Hydrolagus colliei, assembly GCA_035084275.1. Lineage (NCBI taxonomy): Eukaryota > Metazoa > Chordata > Chondrichthyes > Chimaeriformes > Chimaeridae > Hydrolagus > Hydrolagus colliei. Next base: position 11,978 of record JAYJKW010000217.1, on the reverse strand, counting down.
AAGGGTTCTGGACTCGGGGTGTCCCGCTCGGAGAAATCTGGCTTTAAAACCTCGCGTTCCACTGTTGGTGAGGAGGAACATTAACCTGTCTTAATTTCCCCCTCGGAGTCCGTGGAGCGGGACCATCAAATCATGTAACTTTATGACACAGCCCGACCTGCGAGAGCTATGTGTAATAAACTGTCATTTCAACCCACACCACTGCCCCTTCTCTCCAGTCTGCCCTCCTTCCCCTGCGTCCAGCACAAATTCCTCAATATTGGCTCCAGCAAAGGGACACTTCACACGCACACACGTGTGACATGTTTGTCACGTGTGGAAAGTCTGACCCGCCCGCCACTAACCAGAGTTAGAGTGCGGCTGCTTCCGCCGTGAGTGTGTGTCTGGGTGTCTGTCAGACAGTTACCTGAACGACCCTCACTGGTTTCCCCCGTCTCTCCAGCCTTGACTACAGCCCTTGAAAATCCCTGGTGTGTTTTTATTTTATCTGACACCCTCCCTCATTTAAGTCTTCTTTGCCTCCTGCTGTGTAGAATTGGTTTGAATGCTTTAGCATTTGCGAGAGCAGCGGTGAGTTTTATCAAAATCTACCTGTAAAAAAAAACGAAAAAATCTATTGCTCACTAATAAATGAGAGTTATATATAAAGATATAAAAGCGTTATTATAGCAAATAGCAATTCTGTGTTCAAAATATTTTTGTACTGTGATAACATTTCAGGGTTTTTTTTAAAAAGAAAATGAAAGTTTTTTTATATATAATCAAATTTTACCATCATTTTAGGTGAGTGTCATTTAAAAATTTCAAACGCAACATTGTGCACTTGTTTCGGTCGGCCTTTCCTGGCGCCATTTTCAGTTTGCGATCCCGCGTGGTAGGGGTGGCCGATGGGGAGGGGGGGAAAGGGGTAACTCCTCTTTTTTGGTAACAATTTTTTAAAATGCGAGTAAGTGGAGTCCTGTAGCTTAGTAGTTAGAGCACATGTCTCACACCCATGAGGATCCAGGTTTGATTCCCGGGTAGGGCGTAACGTTGGGCACGTTTCCTCACTCTACATGCCTCAGTTTACCTAGCAGTAAGTGGGAACCAGGTTGTTAGTGGATTGGCTGATCGCTTTTCATGGTGGGGTAATAATCCCTAAAAAAAATTTTAAAAACATTATTTGGTCACTCAATCCACGATTGTTTGTGGGAAGCTGCTGCGTAGAAATCGCTGCCGCGTTTCTCCCACAAAATATAGTCAGTTCACTTTCCGGTATATTCTGTGAAGCGCTTTGAGATGTCTTGAAGACATGCTAAGGGGCTATATCAAATGCAAGGATTATTGTTAATTCTGCTGCTAACAACTCATCCTAGAAAGAACAAGACTTTGACCTTGTAAAGCCTAGGAGCTGGGAATAGGAAGGGTTCTAGCTTCAATTCCAGCTTTGGCTAGAAACTTAAACAACCCCTTTAATTTTTTCTCATCCTCTGATGTATTCATCCCCAATTCCTTTATTCCATTAACTTGTATTCGGTCATTCACCTCTGGGCTGTTTGGTGGGACAGCATTGCTGTGCGCGGATCAGCCGCTGATTCCACCCACAAAATGCACAGTCACTGCGCATTACAGTTAATCTAGTGCTTTGAGGTGACGTAAAAGGAGCTGGATTCCAATGCAAGGATTATTATTATTCACAGCTCATTGGTTTCCAGGCCTTTCTCTTTCCCACCTTGTTCATGTTCTGCAGCTAATTTCTCTTTTCCCATCGACTTTGACTTCTTACCTTGCTTCACACACGCGCACCCTTGCCTCGTGGTGCAATTGCCCTTCCTTAATTGCTTCGTTCCACCCGCAACCTCAGTCCCCTCAGATCTCTCAACAAATCTAACCGATGGCTACTGCCTCGTAGCTCCCACGTACTCCATTGTTCAATGACGCATCTGCGACGTTCTGGTTCTCTCCCTCAACCTCCACGGCTAAAGCTGCTTCCAAAGCTGTTTAGTTTTCTTTCCATGTCTACAAAAATGTAGTTATATATCAAGCATCCCACCACTTGGTCTACAAAACACAGTAACTGCATTTTGCAATCAAATCCTGTGAAGCGCTTTGTGACGTCTCGTGACGTGACAACGCTGTATCAAATGCAAGGATTAGTTCTAGTCCAGCCGAGGCCAGCTTAGCTTAGCTGGAGAGAAAGGGGACCATCTGTGAATGTCTCTTGTGTTTAACCGTATTACTTACATGATAGTAAGATCATGTGCCAAGAGCAGAGAAGGAATCATGGCCGTTTGTGCCCTGTCCCCTCTCTTTAATAATACCTTTACCCAATCAATGTGCTGTATTCTCTTCGCTGTGACTGAGGGATATCTTGGGTAAGAAATTGCTTCAGTACGTTTCTCCGTGTTTTTTTGTTAAAGAAAAAGGACAACTTGATCTTTCATCACATTTTTTTCTGTTTGGAGAGAGAGAGAGCTTTTATTTAAAAAAATAAAGGTAATGCTGTATTAACTTTGGGAAAGAGAAAAGGAAAACAAAAATGAACTAGAGTTGGCTGGGCTCATTCCAACCACCTCCCATTGTGCAAAGAAAACTATATATTCTTCCAATGTAAAATTTTTTTGTCTCTCTCTTCCTCCCGTCACGCTGTCACCCCCCCCCCCCCCCCCCCCCCGTCACCCCCAACTCTGTCAGTTTTAAAGTGTACCTCAAGAATTCTCACAAGAAAAAGTGCAAGATATTTCTGTTGCGCTGGGTGATAGTGCATTTAAGATCTCTGCTTCTCTTGTCTGTGGTATGCGATTGGGGGAGAGGGAGGGGTGGTGGGGAGTCTGTGTATCCGCGGTGCATTATGTAACAAAAACCTTTGGAGCCTATTTGGGTTGAGTCTAATGTCAGGTAACAGAATCCACTCCATCCCTTCCTTAAACTCTGGAATATGGAGACGATGGGGAGGTAGATTTTTCTCAGAAGTACACGATGATGATGATGATCTGTGTAAAGATTTTTTTTCTGTGTCTAAGCCAGGTGTGAATAGAGCCAGTTTGACCCATCGCGACCATTATGAAACAGTGACTTGCAACAAAAAAAAAGTTCATCCAAGAAATCTTGACGTTTTAAGGTTGTTGGGTTTTTAAAAGCAAATAGCAGTAAATACTTATGTTCCAAATGAATTATTGTAGTCTGGTACGTCTGACAAATCCCTTGGTATTCAGAACACCAGTCACGTATACTGAGAATGTACGTTATAGATGCCTCAAATCCTGGATCAGTGCACATTTAGATGCAGATTTTCAGGTTATCAACGAGTTTGGAGGGCGTCACAAACTCTTAAAAGGGACATTGATGTGCATGGCCTCACCTGCTATTTTTAGGGTTTTATTGCCCTTAATGGTGCTGTTAGATCAGGTTAGAGCTATTTATTGAACCAGCATTAACAATTTTATATATGAATAATATTTCGATGAATACAGTCTCAAAAAAGTTTTTGTTTATATAAAATTCTTTATATGAAACCTCTAATATAATCAGTCTGGAATTCTTCAAGTCAACTCCAAAGTATTGATGGGATGACTGAGTTTGATGTTTTCTGGAATGCATGTAATCTTTTTTGAGGAAACCTGTAGAGTTTTGTTTTAATCCATTTGTTCAGAGCTCCGGCTAACGGGGGTTGTTTCCGCCTTGTGTTTCGCCCGCAAAGTATACAGTTAATTCACTTTTTCCGATATATTGTGTGAAGCGCTTTGAGACGTCTCCCAACAAAACCTGAAAGGCACTGACTGTATCGCCCACAAAATATACAGCCAGTTCACTTTGTGGTATATTCTGTGAAGCGCTTTGAGACGTCTCAGAGACGTGATAAGGCGCTATATCAAATGCAAGGATTATTATTGTGTTCCTTCTTGGTGCAAATGGGGAACTAACCTTTGTTGGCCAGATTGGTGAAGAGCTAATCTGATTGTGTCATTGCTTCTCTGTTAACTTTGATGATAACTCGGGGAGAGCTGCTTTCCTGTGAAGCTGGCATTTATAAATACTCGTTTCTAAACATAAAACCACCAACAACCAGCAATTCTAACGAGCAAGAAGACAGACTGAGGCAGGGGAGAGGGAATAACATACACAAGCACAATCTGATCCTGCAAAATTAGCCTGATCTGCCAGGGTTTACGAGTTCCCTCGTTTTCTTCATTAAACTAAAACCTCTCACACCCCTGCTGCTTACTCGCTGAAGGCAGTCAGAAATGAATTCAAGAGGTGCATTGTAACCTGCCCCCAACCAACCCCCTCTCGCTTTAAGTAAAGCAATAACTGGGGGAGCTGTGGTGGGGTGGGGGGTAGAATTCTTTTTTTCTCTCGCTCACGGAATCAGTTTTTTTTAATTGGGCCAACATCACCCGCACCCCCCTACCCTCCCAAACAAAACCTATAGAAACTTGAAGCTAGGAACTATAGCTGTTTGCAGATTACTGGCTGACTAGTGTGTTGGGAGTTGGGGTGCATTGCTGCCAATCAGACCCTGAACGGATTGAATTCTCAGTCTTTCCGAGTTTCTAAATGTTGCGAGCAAATTTCAGAGAGTGATTGGAATAGAATGAGGGAGTATTATATATCGTATATATATATATAATTGGCAAGACAGAGTATTGCAATTATATGTAGGTAACCTTTTTATTTGAAGCGTTTGTTTGTGTGTGCATATACAGTATAAATATATATATATTTTTAACAAAGCCTGATTTAGACATGCTCAAGACTGTTTTAAGAACCTGTGTTCACACTTCATTTTTGTGCAATAAAAACAAAACACTCATTCATATTCAGAACAAGACATTCATACACTGATCCCAAAATAAGCTACTTTCAAACAGTTTAATATGTAACACATTTGTCTCTGCGTTTCGGGTAGTTAGCACTTTTACTCATTGTTTTTTTTTGACCATTGCATTATAACCAATCAATCCACCAACCAACCAAAAAAAAGTGTTCCACGCCTCATCAACAGTAAACCGTTTGTCCTCATTTCTTCCGCACACGGAATTACAAGAGAGGAAAGCGTTTTTTTTTAATTCAAAAAAATTGAAATCAAGGAAATTTATTTAACATCGTAGGAGGGGGTGGGGGTGGGCGGAGGAGGGGAGAGAGAGAGATAGGTTTAAATGCGCAGAGAGAGAAAGAGAGTCTCGATCAATGTGATCATTTAGAACCTCAAGAACACACACGCTGCTAGAATTGTCACAGTCCACAAGGGGGAGGTAATGATCAACCCCTTCCGGACCTGGGCATCTTCTGCAAGGCCATAAATAACACGAGTGAGTGAAGTAAATGAAGCTAAGTCAAGCTGATGCTGTGGCACTTGATAATTAGCCATTCTGGATGTATTTTCTAGCATGAATGCAATCAATATTTATTCAAAAGTATATGTTTTTTCCTCTTATCCTATTAGCTGTATCTGACTGTGATCAATAATATTTCAGTGCTGCTTAACTATTGTTTCGATGTTAATCCTCTTTTAAAAAAAAACATCTGTACTTCCATTTTGTTGCCTGTAAACAGCTTTTGTATTGTTTAAAGAGTAATAAATGGAAAGTTGCCGTTTTTTTTGTAAATAAAACCTTTTGCTGTTATAGAATACAAAACGCTGTGTTGCTCTTCAGATTGACATGTTGGGGAACCCATTCAGGAGACAGGAGAGACACTGCTTATCTGTCAGTAACAGGCAATTGGATATGTACCACAGCAACAAATTATACTTGTGCCAACCCTTCACGGCCCCTGCTCCCAATCACTGACCGTCCTCCTGTCGTGAGAGGTGCTAATACAAATCTAATCATGTAATGTGCGATTCTATGAGTAGAGTAGTGTATGGCTGAATTGATGCTGGTCTGTGGGATGCAGCTTTGAGCCTATTGTGTGGAGGTTGGGCTCACAGTCCTGGGTGGCCAGTGCAATGACATTGGAGGTGTTATCCTTTGGGTGAGACATTAAACCCAGGTTCCGTTGGCTTGGGTTTAAAGATCCCGCTCAACTTGTCTTGAAAACAAAGCAGGAAGTATTTCTTCTCTGCCAATATAACATGAAGCTCCTGTAGCTCAGTGGTTAGAGCACTCGCCTTACAAGCGTGAGACCTGTGTTTGAATCCAGACAGATCAGTGCGAAACCTTGGGCAAGTTTCCTTATTCCACACACACACACACACAACGCTTATTAATAATCCCTCCAAAAAAAAAACACAATAATAAAATTGGTCATTTCAATCCACAACTGTTTGTGGGGGACGCTGCTGTGCGCAATTGGCTGCCGCGTTTCACCCACAAATATACAGACAATTCACTTTACGGTATATTCTGTGAAGAGCTTTGAGACGTTGATAAGATGTGAAAAGCGCTCTATCAAATGCAAGGATTATTATTACTTATTATAACTCCCCTGTTTTACCTTAAATTCGTGTCAAATAATTCCCGGTGAGTCAAATCATTTCTTCCTGGTCAATCTCAAATTCTTCAATAAAGTTACTGTACTATGTTTTCAACCAACAAGAATAACCAAACAGGAATAATCTTTCAATCACTACCCACAACCCACCACCTCAAACTTTTAAGAGTTCTGAAAGCATCTTTCAGATCCGCTCGAATTTCTCTTTTCCCACGAAAACAGCCCCAAAGTGTTCACAGGATAAGTATTAGTAAGTGACCTGCACCCCTTTCCACGCTTCACTGTTTCACTCACAAAATAGACAGTCCATTTTGCAGTCCATTCTGTGAAGTGGTTTGAGACGTCTCGACGATGTGATAAGGCTCTGTATCAAACACAAGGATTGTTATCATCAAAAAGGGCTTGATTTAAATTTTGTAAGAAAAAAAATCTGTGTTTCAACTTCTGTGTAGATGGTTTCTAATCTAATCAATCAATCTGGTACTTGGGACCTTTAGAAAATGCATCAAAGAAACACATCAGGCACACAGAATGAATGTGACCTTGACTGATTGGATGGCAAGCGAGAGGAGGATCGCTGTAGAAGATCCAGGTTTCGTTGCCATTGATCCATCCGCCCAACAAGTTCGATAATGATCAGCAACGAGCTGCTTTTGTGACTGAAAACATCCATCAATCAATCAAAATGACATTGATATAGTGCCTTTCACGTCGAGAAGGCGTCCCAAGGCGCTGAACAGTCAGGTAGGGACCAGAGCAGGAGGGGGGTGGGGTGAGGGATGGCTCGTGGTAGGGGGAAGGAGAGTAGGAGAATTGACTGTATATTTGTGGGCGAAACGCGGCAGCCAAACTGCCGAATATCTTAATAATTCTTGCATTTGATATCGAGCCTTATCGTGTTGTTGAGAAGCCTCAAAGCGCTTCACAGAATGTGCCTTAAAGTGAATGGTCCGTGTATGTCTGTGGGCGAAACAGGGCAGACAATTGTCCTGCAAACAGTCGCGGAAGAGTGGGGTTTGGGGAGAAAACGTGGTCTTTAAATAAGCGCTGCGACCATTCGATCGATTCAATGAATCTCACAGCAGCGCCAAGCGACACCGAAATGATTCCTTCAAGCGGGAGAACCAGTGCCAAACCTGATCAGTATATATTTTTTTACCCACTGCTCTGTACTGCCCACAGGAGTCGCTGAACCACAGGGTAAGCAGTTTTGGTCAAGCAATTAACTCTTATGGATTCGAGAGAAAAAGAACAAACTTGCAATTCTAGAGACCTCATCACATACAAGAAAATGTCTCTGAAGCGTTTTCCAAGTATCGACTCTCAAGCGTTGTGATTCTTTAATAACCGTAATAATAATCCTTGCATTTGATATCGCAGCTTTTCACATCTTATCGACGTCTCAAAGCGCTTCACAGAATACACTGTAAAGTGAAGTGACTGTGTATATTTGTGGGCGAAACGCGGCAGCCAATTGCGCACAGCAGCGTCCCCCACACATATCCTTGGATTGAAAATTACCAGTTTAGTTGGAGATGGAAGTGTCAATAAGATCTGATGTAAAGAACACGTGAAGTTTCCTTTTGAATGTGGTTTAGAGATTAAGAGATCTGATGGCGTCCGCATCTCTTGCGATCTGCCCCTCATGCAACAAAATGAATTGCACCACCTCAATCAGCTGGGCTCAGTTGGTGGAGCTCCTGGGTTTGGCTCAGACAGTCTGTTGTTGGGTAAACATTTGTCGCAACTGTAAATTGACGCTCGAGTGAAATCCGCAGAGACAGGTGACATTATTTGAAGGGAAGGGAGTTTCTGGTGTCCTCACCCGCAGTCACATCAGACAAGTGAGTGAGCCATTGACATTTTGGCTCTGTGTGTGTGTATGTATGGGTGTGTGTGAGCAATGTTGCAATTTAGACAGAGGATTCCACCAAGGAACCACACACAATGTCTTTAATAGAAATAATAATGATAATCCTTGCATTTGATGTAGCACCTTTTCACATCCTATCGACGTCTCAAAGCGCTTCACAGGATATACCGTAAAGTGAAGTGACTGTATATTTGTGGGCGACAAGTGCCAGTCAATTGTGCGCAGCAGCGTCCCCCACAAACCATCGCCTTAAAACGCTGGAACCTGCAGATTGGTGCGAAAGTTATAATAACAATAATAATAATTCCTGCATTTGATCTCAGGCCTTATCACATCGTTGGGACATTTCAGAGAGATTCACCGGATATTCTGGAAAGCCGAGTTTTAGTGTATTTAGGGTCGAGTGTACATTTTATGGATGAAACACGACAAGCAGTTGCGCACAGCAGTGTCTCGTAAAAGCCACTGTTATTAAGAAGGTAAAATGCTTTCCGCTGCACCAAGCTCCCTACCTCTGCGACCCCTATCAACCTGCCCGCTCCCTCCCTCCCTCCCTCCGCTCAGTGGGCTCCAGCCAGCCCCACCATTGGTGGGCGAGCCTTCAGCCACTCTGCCCCCGAGCTCTGGAATTCCATCCTACAGTCACTCCCCCTCAAGACCCTCCTCTTCGATGGTCCCATCGGTCCCAAATCCTCCCCCCACCCCCCACAATCCCTCGACCCAGCTCGGGTTTGAAACACTGAATGTCCGGGGCCTTGAGACGTCCTCCCGACGTGAAAGGCGGGCGCTGTACAAATGTAATGGTGGTGTTGTTGTCGTCGTTGTGGCCCCCCATTATTAGACGAGGAGGTTCCCACACCCAGTGCTGAGGGCAGAGAGCTCGGTGCAGTGGAAGTTAGGATTATCCTGTGTTACTCCTCATTGTATTCCAGGCATTTGGCTCAACTCGTCCACGCTATTGTTTCCACTCAGATCTGCGGAGACACTAACATCAGTCAGCGAGAGGCAAACGTATGGAACAGGCTCCCCAGAGAGACACGGTGACAGAGGAAAATGTATTTTCGTTCAAGAACAAATGAGATAGATTTCCGTTAGACGGTAATATCTAGGGATATGGTAAATACAGCAACAACAACAAAATGACATCTGTACAGCACCTTTCACGTCAGGAGGACATCCAAGGTGTTGGACAGTCACTGTTTCAGACCCGAGATGGGGATGGGGTGGGGTGGTGGGGAGGGAGGGAGGGAGGGATTGGAGGGAGGGAGGGAGGGAGGGATTAGGAATTGCCGATGGATCTATCGGAGAGGAGAGCCTTGAAGGAGAGCCTTGAAGGAGGCCAGGCAGGGGGCGAGGAGGGACTGCGGGATGGAGTGCATGATTACTTTGGCACTCAACATGTCAAGCGACCGCCAGGATTGTGGAAAGAAAACTAGATGGACCTTGGTCTAATGTTCTTACTCTACGTGAATCTCTTTACATCCCAATCCCTCTCTTCCCCCCCCCCCCCCACCACCATATATCCCTCTATTCCTCTCTCCCGCGCATGTGTTCCAGTGTTAATCCTGGAGTGGGAGGTACATTATGTATCTGGGACATGGAATAGTGTCCCTGTGTTTGCCCGCTGGCCAAAACTTGCTCCAAAGTGGCTTGTAAACCGAGCAAAACATCTCCCGTCAAATTGAATCGTAATAAATTATGAATAATAACAGATTCTCAGAGAGCGGTCTCCAGCAGTAATCTAATTTGGAGAGATTTATAGGATGAGAATAAATCATTTCAGGTTTGCTTTCGCAGTTGCAGAGCTACGATTGATATTTTCCAAACGATCTGATTAAATGAATGGTCTGTGTCTTTCAATTGCTTGTTTTTAGTGTTTCACAGGAGGCGGGGGGGTTGGGGGGGTGGGGGGGGTAGAACTTGCAGTCGACAAGACTGAATTATCTCGGAGCTATTTTGCGACTAATTCGGGCGAAGGGTGAAAACATCTTATTTGTTTCCACAAAAATGACTTGGATAAAAGAGTTGATTTTTCCAAAGCCTGAATGACCTTTGGTCTCTCAACGCCTCACGTCACCCCTGTGACCCTCACTTTTCGATGAAAAGTAGCGTCATCCGGTTTATATGCCTCAACCCTCCTCACACCACCCCACCCCCCACCCCCCCCCTCCACCATATACACACACACACACACATATAGATATCACTATTCACCCCCCAAATTTAAATGGATTGGATTGCCTCCTCCTCATTCCATCTCGTGTGAAATTAGCTGGTGTAATTTAGCTGCCTCCTTTGCCTTTGTTGACTTCATTTATGAAACCCTGGGCAAGTTTCCTTACTCCACACACGCGCCCGATAACAATCCCCCCCAAGAAAAGACACCCCCCACAACGATCCAATCGGTCGTTTTCAATCCACGACTGTCGGCGGGGACGCTGCTGCGCGCCACTGGCTGCCGCGATTTTTAGTGCTTTGAGACGTCGGGAAGAGGTGAGAAGTGCGACATCAAATACAAGGAGGATTTCTTCTCCTTCTTTTCTGCTTCCATGGTTTCGAGGAGGCCGGGGCAGTGCTCCGACACGCTCACTAATCACCCGGGTGTGTGCGTGCAGGATGACACACCGGGCGGAGTTTCCGCCCAGACGATGAGTTGAAATATTCCAACGCGGGACACATGAATTCACAACCGTCTGACTCACAGGTGAGAGAGAGAGCGAGCGAGCGAGAGCGAGCGCTACCTGCAGAGAGTCAGTCTGACACAGAATGTTTGTATTGGTAACGCAGGGCGATCACTGGAAAGGGGAATGAATCATGTCATGTCTGTGCTGATTGGAACTGTTTGATTGGCAGCTCAGACATTTTTTTTTAAAAAAACGAAAAGGCCAAATGTTTTGAAAATCTGAAATCAAATCTGAGGAGGAGAGAAGGGAGGGGAGGAGACGACAGAGGGGAGGGAGGGAGATGGGAGGGAGAGGAGAGAGGGGAGGGAGAGGGGAAGAGAGCAGGTCACTGGCTGAAATTTTAACTCAGTTTCCAGCCAGTTTGGTTTTTATCTCAAATATTTATTGTCTCTGAGTCACATCAGAGATTACACCCCCACCCCAGGCTGGAGCAGCCCCTCCCCCCTCCACCAGCTCCCCCCAGCAGCCCCTCCCCCACCAGCTCCCCCCACCCCCAGCAGCCCCTCCCCCCCTCCCACCCACCAGCTCCCCCCTCCACCAGCAGCCCCTCCCCCCCTCCCCACCCACCAGCTCCCCCCTCCCCCAGCAGCCCCTCCCCCCCCCATCCACCAGCTCCCCCCACCCCCAGCAGCCCCTCCCCCCACCCCCAGCAGCCCCTCCCCCTCCCCCAGCAGCCCTTCCCCCCCGCAGCTGTCAGTAGGGCCCGCCCCCTCCAGTAGCGCGGTGATTGGCAGATCCGTCAGGCAGGAGGAGAGGCTGTGATTGGTTGCCAGGCTGGTCCATCAGCCCGAGGGGCGGGGCTTCCTGTGCGGGTTGGCCTGGCCCCTCCCCCCCTGGATACACTGTATCCGCTCTCCCAGACACTGTATCAGCCTCCCCTGTATACACTGTATCCCTGACCCCCCCCCCCCCCCCCGCGATGACAGCCGCCCCCTCCCGCCACCGCCCGAGTCAGCACGCGGTGAGTACAGCCTTCCTGTGTGTGACAACATAGGGAGAGAGGGAGA
>JAYJKW010000141.1:5000-22500 GCA_035084275.1 Hydrolagus colliei | reverse complement strand
TCTGTGAGTGTGTAAGAGCGTATGTGAGTGTGCAGGAGCGTCTGTGAGTGTGCAAGAGCACCTGTGAGTGTGCAAGATGCTCCCTGAGTGTGCAAGAGCGTCTGTGAGTGTGCAAGAGCGTCTGTGAGTGTGCAAGAGCGTCTGTGAGTGTGCAAGAGCGTCTGTGAGTGTGCAAATGCCTCTGTGAGTGTGCAATAGCGTCTGTGGGTGTGCAAGAGCGTCTGTGAGTGTGCAAGAGCGTCTGTGAGTGTGCAAGAGCGTCTGTGAGTGTGCAAGAGCCTTTGTGAGTGTGCAATAGCGTCTGTGAGTGTGCAAGAGCGTCTGTGAGTGTGCAAGAGCCTCTGTGAGTGTGCAATAGCGTCTGTGAGTGTGTAAGAGCGTATGTGAGTGTGCAGGAGCGTCTGTGAGTGTGCAAGAGCACCTGTGAGTGTGCAAGATGCTCCCTGAGTGTGCAAGAGCGTCTGTGAGTGTGCAAGAGCGTCTGTGAGTGTGCAGGAGCGTCTGTGAGTGTGCAAGAGCGTCTGTGAGTGTGCAAATGCCTCTGTGAGTGTGCAATAGCGTCTGTGGGTGTGCAAGAGCGTCTGTGAGTGTGCAAGAGCGTCTGTGAGTGTGCAAGAGCGTCTGTGAGTGTGCAAGAGCGTCTGTGAGTGTGCAAGAGCCTCCGTGAGTGTGCAAGAGGCTCTGAGTGTGCAAGAGCGTATGTGAGTGTGCAAGAGCGTCTGTGAGTGTGCAAGAGGCTCTCTGAGTGTGCAACGGCCTCTGTGAGTGTGCAAGAGCATCTGGGAGTGTGCAAGAGCCTCTGTGCGTGTGCAAGAGCGTCTGTGAGTGTGCAAATGCCTCTGTGAGTGTACAAGAGCCTCTGTGAGTGTGCAATAGCGTCTGTGGGTGTGCAAGAGCGTCTGTGAGTGTGCAAGAGCCTCTGGGAGTGTGCAAGAGCCTCTGTGAGTGTGCAATGGCGTCTGTGAGTGTGCAAGAGGCTATGAGTGTGCAAGAGCCTCTGTGAGTGTGCAAGAGCCTTTGTGAGTGTGCAATAGCGTCTGTGAGTGTGCAAGAGCGTCTGTGAGTGTGCAAGAGCCTCTGTGAGTGTGCAATAGCGTCTGTGAGTGTGTAAGAGCGTATGTGAGTGTGCAGGAGCGTCTGTGAGTGTGCAAGAGCATCTGTGAGTGTGCAAGAGCATCTGTGAGTGTGCAAGATGCTCCCTGAGTGTGCAAGAGCGTCTGTGAGTGTGCAAGAGCCTCTGTGAGTGTGCAAGAGGCTCTCTGAGTGTGAAAGAGCGTCTGTGAGTGTGCAAGAGCGTCTGTGAGTGTGCAAGAGCCTCTGTGAGTGTGCAAGAGGCTCTCTGAGTGTGAAAGAGCGTCTGTGAGTGTGCAAGAGCGTCTGTGAGTGTGCAAGAGCGTCTGTGAGTGTGCAAATGCCTCTGTGAGTGTGCAATAGCGTCTGTGGGTGTGCAAGAGCGTCTGTGAGTGTGCAAGAGCGTCTGTGAGTGTGCAAGAGCGTCTGTGAGTGTGCAAGAGCCTCCGTGAGTGTGCAAGAGCCTCCGTGAGTGTGCAAGAGGCTCTGAGTGTGCAAGAGCGTCTGTGAGTGTGCAAGAGCGTCTGTGAGTGTGCAAGAGGCTCTCTGAGTGTGCAACGGCCTCTGTGAGTGTGCAAGAGCATCTGGGAGTGTGCAAGAGCCTCTGTGCGTGTGCAAGAGCGTCTGTGAGTGTGCAAGAGGCGCTGTGAGTGTGCAAGAGCCTCCGTGAGTGTGCAAGAGGCTCTGAGTGTGCAAGAGCGTCTGTGAGTGTGCAAGAGCCTATGTGAGTGTGCAAGAGGCTCTGTGAGTGTGCAAGAGCGTCTGTGAGTGTGCAAGAGGCTCTGTGAGTGTGCAATAGCGTCTGTGAGTGTGCAAATGCCTCTGTGAGTGTGCGAGAGCCTCTGTGAGTGTGCAAGAGCGGCTGTGAGTGTGCAAGAGCCTCTGGGAGTGTGCAAGAGCCTCTGTGAGTGTGCAATAGCGTCTGTGAGTGTGCAAGAGGCTATGTGAGTGCGCAAGAGGCTCTGTGAGTGTGCAAGAGCCTTTGTGAGTGTGCAAGAGCCTCCGTGAGTGTGCACGAGGCTCTGTGAGTGTGCAATAGCGTCTGTGAGTGTGCAATAGCGTCTGTGAGTGTGTAAGAGCGTATGTGAGTGTGCAATAGCGTCTGTGAGTGTGCAAGATGCTCCCTGAGTGTGCAAGAGCGTCTGTGAGTGTGCAAGAGCCTCTGTGAGTGTGCAAGAGGCTCTCTGAGTGTGCAATAGCGTCTGTGAGTGTGCAAGAGCGTCTGTGAGTGTGCAAGAGGCTCTGAGTGTGCAAAAGCCTCTGTGAGTGTGCAAGAGCCTCTGTGAGTGTGAAAGAGCGTCTGTGAGTGTGTAACAGCCTCTGTGAGTGTGCAAGAGGCTCTGTGAGTGTGCAAGAGCGTCTGTGAGTGTGCAAATGCCTCTGTGAGTGTGTAACAGCCTCCGTGAGTGTACAAGAGCCTCCGTGAGTGTGCAAGAGGCTCTGAGTGTGCAACAGCGTCTGTGAGTGTGCAAGAGGCTCTCTGAGTGTGCAACGGCCTCTGTGAGTGTGCAAGAGCATCTGTGAGTGTGCAAGAGCCTCTGTGCGTGTGCAAGAGCGTCTGTGAGTGTGCAAGAGCGTATGTGAGTGTGCAAGAGCGTCTGTGAGTGTGCATGAGCCTCTGTGAGTGTGCAAGAGCCTCTGTGAGTGTGCAAGAGCGTCTGTGAGTGTGCAAATGCCTCTGTGAGTGTACAAGAGCCTCTGTGAGTGTGCAATAGCGTCTGTGGGTGTGCAAGAGCGTCTGTGAGTGTGCAAGAGCCTCTGTGAGTGTGCAATAGCGTCTGTGAGTGTGTAAGAGCGTATGTGAGTGTGCAGGAGCGTCTGTGAGTGTGCAAGAGCATCTGTGAGTGTGCAAGAGCATCTGTGAGTGTGCAAGATGCTCCCTGAGTGTGCAAGAGCGTCTGTGAGTGTGCAAGAGCCTCTGTGAGTGTGCAAGAGGCTCTCTGAGTGTGAAAGAGCGTCTGTGAGTGTGCAAGAGCGTCTGTGAGTGTGCAAGAGCCTCTGTGAGTGTGCAAGAGGCTCTCTGAGTGTGAAAGAGCGTCTGTGAGTGTGCAAGAGCGTCTGTGAGTGTGCAAGAGCGTCTGTGAGTGTGCAAATGCCTCTGTGAGTGTGCAATAGCGTCTGTGGGTGTGCAAGAGCGTCTGTGAGTGTGCAAGAGCGTCTGTGAGTGTGCAAGAGCGTCTGTGAGTGTGCAAGAGCCTCCGTGAGTGTGCAAGAGCCTCCGTGAGTGTGCAAGAGGCTCTGAGTGTGCAAGAGCGTCTGTGAGTGTGCAAGAGCGTCTGTGAGTGTGCAAGAGGCTCTCTGAGTGTGCAACGGCCTCTGTGAGTGTGCAAGAGCATCTGGGAGTGTGCAAGAGCCTCTGTGCGTGTGCAAGAGCGTCTGTGAGTGTGCAAGAGGCTCTGTGAGTGTGCAAGAGCCTCCGTGAGTGTGCAAGAGGCTCTGAGTGTGCAAGAGCGTCTGTGAGTGTGCAAGAGCCTATGTGAGTGTGCAAGAGGCTCTGTGAGTGTGCAAGAGCGTCTGTGAGTGTGCAAGAGGCTCTGTGAGTGTGCAATAGCGTCTGTGAGTGTGCAAATGCCTCTGTGAGTGTGCGAGAGCCTCTGTGAGTGTGCAAGAGCGGCTGTGAGTGTGCAAGAGCCTCTGGGAGTGTGCAAGAGCCTCTGTGAGTGTGCAATAGCGTCTGTGAGTGTGCAAGAGGCTATGTGAGTGCGCAAGAGGCTCTGTGAGTGTGCAAGAGCCTTTGTGAGTGTGCAAGAGCCTCCGTGAGTGTGCACGAGGCTCTGTGAGTGTGCAATAGCGTCTGTGAGTGTGCAATGGCGTCTGTGAGTGTGCAAGAGGCTATGAGTGTGCAAGAGCCTCTGTGAGTGTGCAAGAGCCTTTGTGAGTGTGCAATAGCGTCTGTGAGTGTGCAAGAGCGTCTGTGAGTGTGCAAGAGCCTCTGTGAGTGTGCAATAGCGTCTGTGAGTGTGTAAGAGCGTATGTGAGTGTGCAGGAGCGTCTGTGAGTGTGCAAGAGCATCTGTGAGTGTGCAAGAGCATCTGTGAGTGTGCAAGATGCTCCCTGAGTGTGCAAGAGCGTCTGTGAGTGTGCAAGAGCCTCTGTGAGTGTGCAAGAGGCTCTCTGAGTGTGAAAGAGCGTCTGTGAGTGTGCAAGAGCGTCTGTGAGTGTGCAAGAGCCTCTGTGAGTGTGCAAGAGGCTCTCTGAGTGTGAAAGAGCGTCTGTGAGTGTGCAAGAGCGTCTGTGAGTGTGCAAGAGCGTCTGTGAGTGTGCAAATGCCTCTGTGAGTGTGCAATAGCGTCTGTGGGTGTGCAAGAGCGTCTGTGAGTGTGCAAGAGCGTCTGTGAGTGTGCAAGAGCGTCTGTGAGTGTGCAAGAGCCTCCGTGAGTGTGCAAGAGCCTCCGTGAGTGTGCAAGAGGCTCTGAGTGTGCAAGAGCGTCTGTGAGTGTGCAAGAGCGTCTGTGAGTGTGCAAGAGGCTCTCTGAGTGTGCAACGGCCTCTGTGAGTGTGCAAGAGCATCTGGGAGTGTGCAAGAGCCTCTGTGCGTGTGCAAGAGCGTCTGTGAGTGTGCAAGAGGCTCTGTGAGTGTGCAAGAGCCTCCGTGAGTGTGCAAGAGGCTCTGAGTGTGCAAGAGCGTCTGTGAGTGTGCAAGAGCCTATGTGAGTGTGCAAGAGGCTCTGTGAGTGTGCAAGAGCGTCTGTGAGTGTGCAAGAGGCTCTGTGAGTGTGCAATAGCGTCTGTGAGTGTGCAAATGCCTCTGTGAGTGTGCGAGAGCCTCTGTGAGTGTGCAAGAGCGGCTGTGAGTGTGCAAGAGCCTCTGGGAGTGTGCAAGAGCCTCTGTGAGTGTGCAATAGCGTCTGTGAGTGTGCAAGAGGCTATGTGAGTGCGCAAGAGGCTCTGTGAGTGTGCAAGAGCCTTTGTGAGTGTGCAAGAGCCTCCGTGAGTGTGCACGAGGCTCTGTGAGTGTGCAATAGCGTCTGTGAGTGTGCAATAGCGTCTGTGAGTGTGTAAGAGCGTATGTGAGTGTGCAATAGCGTCTGTGAGTGTGCAAGATGCTCCCTGAGTGTGCAAGAGCGTCTGTGAGTGTGCAAGAGCCTCTGTGAGTGTGCAAGAGGCTCTCTGAGTGTGCAATAGCGTCTGTGAGTGTGCAAGAGCGTCTGTGAGTGTGCAAGAGGCTCTGAGTGTGCAAAAGCCTCTGTGAGTGTGCAAGAGCCTCTGTGAGTGTGAAAGAGCGTCTGTGGGTGTGTAACAGCCTCTGTGAGTGTGCAAGAGGCTCTGTGAGTGTGCAAGAGCGTCTGTGAGTGTGCAAATGCCTCTGTGAGTGTGTAACAGCCTCCGTGAGTGTACAAGAGCCTCCGTGAGTGTGCAAGAGGCTCTGAGTGTGCAACAGCGTCTGTGAGTGTGCAAGAGGCTCTCTGAGTGTGCAACGGCCTCTGTGAGTGTGCAAGAGCATCTGTGAGTGTGCAAGAGCCTCTGTGCGTGTGCAAGAGCGTCTGTGAGTGTGCAAGAGCGTATGTGAGTGTGCAAGAGCGTCTGTGAGTGTGCATGAGCCTCTGTGAGTGTGCAAGAGCCTCTGTGAGTGTGCAAGAGCGTCTGTGAGTGTGCAAATGCCTCTGTGAGTGTACAAGAGCCTCTGTGAGTGTGCAATAGCGTCTGTGGGTGTGCAAGAGCGTCTGTGAGTGTGCAAGAGCCTCTGGGAGTGTGCAAGAGCCTCTGTGAGTGTGCAATGGCGTCTGTGAGTGTGCAAGAGGCTATGAGTGTGCAAGAGCCTCTGTGAGTGTGCAAGAGCCTTTGTGAGTGTGCAATAGCGTCTGTGAGTGTGCAAGAGCGTCTGTGAGTGTGCAAGAGCCTCTGTGAGTGTGCAATAGCGTCTGTGAGTGTGTAAGAGCGTATGTGAGTGTGCAGGAGCGTCTGTGAGTGTGCAAGAGCATCTGTGAGTGTGCAAGAGCATCTGTGAGTGTGCAAGATGCTCCCTGAGTGTGCAAGAGCGTCTGTGAGTGTGCAAGAGCCTCTGTGAGTGTGCAAGAGGCTCTCTGAGTGTGAAAGAGCGTCTGTGAGTGTGCAAGAGCGTCTGTGAGTGTGCAAGAGCCTCTGTGAGTGTGCAAGAGGCTCTCTGAGTGTGAAAGAGCGTCTGTGAGTGTGCAAGAGCGTCTGTGAGTGTGCAAGAGCGTCTGTGAGTGTGCAAATGCCTCTGTGAGTGTGCAATAGCGTCTGTGGGTGTGCAAGAGCGTCTGTGAGTGTGCAAGAGCGTCTGTGAGTGTGCAAGAGCGTCTGTGAGTGTGCAAGAGCCTCCGTGAGTGTGCAAGAGCCTCCGTGAGTGTGCAAGAGGCTCTGAGTGTGCAAGAGCGTCTGTGAGTGTGCAAGAGCGTCTGTGAGTGTGCAAGAGGCTCTCTGAGTGTGCAACGGCCTCTGTGAGTGTGCAAGAGCATCTGGGAGTGTGCAAGAGCCTCTGTGCGTGTGCAAGAGCGTCTGTGAGTGTGCAAGAGGCGCTGTGAGTGTGCAAGAGCCTCCGTGAGTGTGCAAGAGGCTCTGAGTGTGCAAGAGCGTCTGTGAGTGTGCAAGAGCCTATGTGAGTGTGCAAGAGGCTCTGTGAGTGTGCAAGAGCGTCTGTGAGTGTGCAAGAGGCTCTGTGAGTGTGCAATAGCGTCTGTGAGTGTGCAAATGCCTCTGTGAGTGTGCGAGAGCCTCTGTGAGTGTGCAAGAGCGGCTGTGAGTGTGCAAGAGCCTCTGGGAGTGTGCAAGAGCCTCTGTGAGTGTGCAATAGCGTCTGTGAGTGTGCAAGAGGCTATGTGAGTGCGCAAGAGGCTCTGTGAGTGTGCAAGAGCCTTTGTGAGTGTGCAAGAGCCTCCGTGAGTGTGCACGAGGCTCTGTGAGTGTGCAATAGCGTCTGTGAGTGTGCAATAGCGTCTGTGAGTGTGTAAGAGCGTATGTGAGTGTGCAATAGCGTCTGTGAGTGTGCAAGATGCTCCCTGAGTGTGCAAGAGCGTCTGTGAGTGTGCAAGAGCCTCTGTGAGTGTGCAAGAGCGGCTGTGAGTGTGCAAGAGCCTCTGGGAGTGTGCAAGAGCCTCTGTGAGTGTGCAATAGCGTCTGTGAGTGTGCAAGAGGCTATGT
Organism: Hydrolagus colliei; assembly: GCA_035084275.1. Lineage (NCBI taxonomy): Eukaryota > Metazoa > Chordata > Chondrichthyes > Chimaeriformes > Chimaeridae > Hydrolagus > Hydrolagus colliei. The sequence continues at coordinate 15,327 of JAYJKW010000141.1, read as the reverse complement.
GAGTGCGCAAGAGGCTCTGTGAGTGTGCAAGAGCCTTTGTGAGTGTGCAAGAGCCTCCGTGAGTGTGCACGAGGCTCTGTGAGTGTGCAATAGCGTCTGTGAGTGTGCAATAGCGTCTGTGAGTGTGTAAGAGCGTATGTGAGTGTGCAATAGCGTCTGTGAGTGTGCAAGATGCTCCCTGAGTGTGCAAGAGCGTCTGTGAGTGTGCAAGAGCCTCTGTGAGTGTGCAAGAGGCTCTCTGAGTGTGCAATAGCGTCTGTGAGTGTGCAAGAGCGTCTGTGAGTGTGCAAGAGGCTCTGAGTGTGCAAAAGCCTCTGTGAGTGTGCAAGAGCCTCTGTGAGTGTGAAAGAGCGTCTGTGAGTGTGTAACAGCCTCTGTGAGTGTGCAAGAGGCTCTGTGAGTGTGCAAGAGCGTCTGTGAGTGTGCAAATGCCTCTGTGAGTGTGTAACAGCCTCTGTGAGTGTGCAAGAGGCTCTGTGAGTGTGCAAGAGCGTCTGTGAGTGTGCAAATGCCTCTGTGAGTGTGTAACAGCCTCCGTGAGTGTACAAGAGCCTCCGTGAGTGTGCAAGAGGCTCTGAGTGTGCAACAGCGTCTGTGAGTGTGCAAGAGGCTCTCTGAGTGTGCAACGGCCTCTGTGAGTGTGCAAGAGCATCTGTGAGTGTGCAAGAGCCTCTGTGCGTGTGCAAGAGCGTCTGTGAGTGTGCAAGAGCGTATGTGAGTGTGCAAGAGCGTCTGTGAGTGTGCATGAGCCTCTGTGAGTGTGCAAGAGCCTCTGTGAGTGTGCAAGAGCGTCTGTGAGTGTGCAAGAGGCTCTGTGAGTGTGCAAGAGCGTCTGTGAGTGTGCAAATGCCTCTGTGAGTGTGTAACAGCCTCCGTGAGTGTGCAAGAGCCTCCGTGAGTGTGCAAGAGCGTCTGTGAGTGTGCAAGAGCCTCTGTGAGTGTGCAAGAGGCTCTCTGAGTGTGCAAGAGGCTCTCTGAGTGTGCAAGAGCGTCTGTGAGTGTGCAAGAGGCTCTGTGAGTGTGCAATAGCGTCTGTGAGTGTGCAAATGCCTATGTGAGTGTGCGAGAGCCTCTGTGAGTGTGCAAGAGCGGCTGTGAGTGTGCAAGAGCGTCTGTGAGTGTGCAAGAGGCTCTGTGAGTGTGCAAGAGCCTCTGTGAGTGTGCAATAGCCTCTGTGAGAGAGAGAGACAGAGAGAGAGAGCGACAGAAAGAGAGACAGGGAGAGAGAGAGAGACAGACAGAGAGAGAGAGAGACGGACAGAGAGAGAGAGAGAGAGAGAGAGACAGAGAGAGAGAGAGAGACAGAGAGAGAGAGACGGACAGAGAGAGAGAGAGAGAGACAGAGAGAGAGAGACAGACAAATAGAGAGAGAGAGGGAGAGAGACAGAGAGAGAGACAGACAGATAGACAGAGAGAGAGAGAGACAGAGAGACAGAGAGAGAGAGCGACAGAGAGAGAGAGAGAGGGAGACAGACAGAGAGAGAGAGAGACACACAGAGAGAGAGAGAGAGACAGAGAGTGAGAGAGAGACAGACAGAGAGATAGAGAGACAGAAAGAGACAGAGAGAGACAGACAGAGAGAGAGATACAGACAGCCAGACAGACAGAGAGAGAGAGCGACAGAAAGAGAGACAGGGAGAGAGAGAGAGACAGACAGAGAGAGAGAGAGACGGACAGAGAGAGAGAGAGAGAGAAATAGACACACAGAGAGAGAGAGAGACATACACAGAGACAGAGAGAGAGAGGGAGAGAGAGAGAGAGAGACAGACAAACAGAGAGAGAGAGAGAGAGAGAGAGCGACAGAGAGAGAGACACAGAGAGAGAGCGAGACAGAGATAGAGAGAGAGAGAAAGACAGAAAGAGAGACAGACAGAGAGAGAGAGAGAGACAGACAGACAGAGAGAGAGAGTGAGGGAGAGACAGACAGAGAGAGAGAGAGAGCGACAGAAAGAGAGACAGGGAGAGAGAGAGAGGGAGAGAGAGACAGAGAGAGAGAGAGAGAGAGACAGACAGAGAGAGAGAGACAGACAGAGAGAGAGAGAGACAGACAGAGAGAGAGAGACAGACAGAGAGATAGAGAGACAGAAAGAGACAGAGAGAGACAGACAGAGAGAGAGACAGACAGAGAGAGAGACAGACACAGACAGACAGAGAGAGAGACAGAGAGAGAGAGAGAGTCAGAGGGAGAGTGAGAGACTGAGACGGAGAGACTGAGACAGAGATACTGAGAGAGAATGACTGAGAGAGAGAGAGAGAGAGAGAGAGACGCGACGGAGAGATAGAGAAACTGAGATAGAGAGAGAGAGAGAGGCTGAGTGAGAGAGAGACGCAACAGAGAAAGAGAGAGACTGAGATTGAGAGAGATAATGAGAGAGAGGGAGTGAGAGAGAGAGAGAGAGAGAGAGACTAAGAGAGAGAATGGGAGAGAGGAAGTGAGAGAGAGACAGAGACTGAGAGAGAGAGAGTGGGACAAACAGAGAGAGAGATAGTGACAGAGAGAGAGATGGAAAGAGAGAGAGAGAGATGGAAAGAGAGAGAGAGAAACTCAGAGAGAGACAGAGAGAGAGAGAGTGACTGAGAGAGACAGAGAGTGAGAGAGAGAGAGAGAGAGACGCAACAGAGAGAGAGAGACTGAGAGAGTGAGAGAGAGAGAGAGACAGAGAGAGACTGAGAAACAGAGAGACGGACAGAGAGATAGAGAGAGAGAGAGAACAACTCAGATAGAGAGAGACAGAGAGAAACAGAGAGATGGACAGAGAGAGAGAAACTCAGAGAGAGAGAGAGAGAGAGAGAGAGAGAGATTGAGAGAGAGAATGAGAGAGAGGGAGTGAGAGAGAGAGAATGAGAGAGAGGGAGTGAGAGAGAGAGAGAGAGACTGAGAGAGAGAGAACAACTGAGACAGAGAGAGAGACAGAGAAACAGAGAGATGGACAGAGAGAGAGAGACTGAGAGAGAGAGACACTGAGAGAGAGAGACTGAGAGAGAGAGAGAGAGGGAATGAGGGAGAGAGACTGAGAGAGAGAGAGACAGAGAGAGAGATAACGACGGAGACAGAGAGAGACAGAGAGGGAGAGCGAGAGAGAGACAGAGAGAGCGAGTGGGACATACACAGAGAGAGAAAGAGAGAGAGAGAAGCTGAGAGAGACAGAGTGAGACAGAGAGACTGAGAGAGACGCGACGGAGAGAGAGAGAGACTGAGTGAGAGAGACAGAGAGAGACTGAGAGAGACAGAGACTGAGAAACAGAGAGATGGACAGAGAGAGAGACTGAGAGTGAGAGAGAGAGAGGGTGAGAGAGAGAACAACTGAGACAGAGAGCGACAGAGAGAAACAGAGAGATGGACAGAGAGACAGAAACTCAGAGAGAGACTGAGAGAGAGATAGAGAGACTGAGACTGAGAGAGAGAACGAGAGAGACATAGAGTGAGACAGAGAGACTGAGAGAGACAGAGACGCGACGGAGAGTGAGAGACTGAGATTGAGAGAGAGAGAGAGAATGAGAGACAGCGAATGAGAGAGGGGGAGTGAGAGAGACTGAGACTGAGAGAGAGAGAGACTTGGGGGGGAGAGGGACAGAGACTGAGAGAGAGAGAGAGTCTTGGGGGGGAGATCGACTGAGACTGAGAGAGAGAGAGAGACTTGGGGGGGGAGAGGGACAGAGACTTGGGGGAGATGGACAGAGACTTGGGGGAGACGGACAAAGACTGAGAGAGAGAAAGAGAGAGAGAGACTTGGGTGAGATGGACAGAGACTTGGGGGAGAGGGACAAAGACTGAGAGAGAGAGAGAGAGAGAGAGAATTGGGGGAGATGGACAGAGACTTGCAGAGAGACAGAGACTTGGGGGGGAGTTGGACAGAGACTGAGAGAGAGAGATAGACTTGGTGGAGATGGACAGAGACTTGGTGGAGATGGACGGAGACTTGGGGGAGAGGGACAGAGACTGAGAGAGAGAGAGAGAGAGAGAGAGACTTGGGGGAGATGGACAGAGAGACTTGGGGGAGAGAGACAGAGACTTGGAGAGAGACAGAGACTTGGGGGAGATGGACAGAGACTGAGAGAGAGAGGGAGGGAGGGAGAGACTTGAGGGGGGAGATGGACAGAGACTTGGAGAGAGACAGAGACTTGGGGGAGAGAGAGAGAGACTCGGAGAGAGACAGAGACTTGGGGGGGAGATGGACGGAGACTTGGAGAGAGAAACAGAGACTGAGAGAGAGACAGAGACTTGGGGGGGGGGGGGGAGATGGACAGAGACTTGGGGGAGATAGAGAGACTTGGAGAGAGAGAGAGAGACTTGGGTGAGATGGACAGAGACTGAGAGAGAGAGACAGAGACTTGGGAGATGGACAGAGACATGGGGGAGATGGACAGAGACTTGGGGGAGATGGACAGAGACTTGGGGGAGATGGACAGAGACTTGGGGGAGATGGACAGAGACTTGGGGGAGAGGGACAGAGACTGAGAGAGAGAGAGAGAAAGAGAGACTTGGGGGAGATGGACAGAGACTTGGGGGAGATGGACAGAGACTGAGAGAGAGAGTCTTGTGGGGGAGACGGACAGAGAGAGAGAGACTTGGGGAGGGGGAGATGGACAGAGAGAGAGACTTGGGGGGGAGATGGACAGAGACTTGTGGGAGATAGACAGAGACTTGGGGGAGATGGACAGAGACTTGGGGGAGAGGGACAGAGAGAGAGAGAGAGAGAGAGAGAGACTTGGGGGAGATGGACAGAGACTTGGGGGAGAGGGACAGAGACTGAGAGAGAGAGAGAGAGTGAGAGAGAGAGACTTGGGGGAGATGGACAGAGACTTGGGGGAGATGCACAGAGACAGAGAGAGAGAGGGAGAGAGAGAGACTTAGGGGAGATGGAGAGAGACTTGGGGGGGAGAGACTGAGAGAGAGAGAGAGAGAGACTTGGGGGAGATGGAGAGAGACTTGGAGAGAGACAGAGACTTGGGGGGGAGATGGACAGAGACTTGGGGGAGATGGAGTGAGACTTAGGGGAGAGGGACAGAGACTGGGAGAGAGAGAGAGAGAGACTTGGGGGGGAGATGGACAGAGACTTGGAGGAGATGGACAGAGACTGGGACAGAGACTTGGGGGAGATGGATAGAGACTTGGAGAGAGACAGAAACTAGGGGGTAGATGGACAGAGGCTTGGGGGGGAGATGGACAGAGACTTGGGGGGGAGATGGACAGAGACTTGGGGGAGAGGGACAGAGACTGAGAGAGAGAGAGACTTGGGGGAGATGGACAGAGACTGAGAGAGAGAGAGAGAGAGAGACTTGGGGGTGATGGACAGAGACTTGGGGGAGATGAACAGAAACTTGGAGAGGGATTCACATACACACACACATTCACACACACTGAGACACACACACACACTCAAACACACACAGTCACACACATTTGGACACACACGCAGACACACACACTGAGACACACACACAGTCACACACACACTCAGACACACACACACAGTCAGACATACAGTCACACACTCAGACACACACACTCAGACACACACAGTCACACACTCAGACACACACACTCAGACACACACAGTCACACACTCAGACACACACACTGAGACACACACACACACACAGACACACACACTGAGACACACTCACACACTCAGACACACACACACTCAGATACACACACTCTCAGACACACACACTGAGATACACACACACACTCAGGCGCACAGTCACATGCACACACACTGAGACACACACACAGTCACACACACAGTCACACACACTGAGACACACACAGTCACACACACTGAGACACACACACACACTCACACACAGTCACACTCAGACACACACAGTCACACACTCCAACACAGACAGTGAGACACACACATACACACTCAGACACACAGTAACACACAGTCACATGCACTCAGACACACACACACACACTCTTAGACACACACATAGTCACACACACTCAGACATACACACACACTCAGACACACACACACTCACACACACACAGTCACATACACACTCAGACACACACTGTCACACTCACACAATCACACACTCTCTTAGACACACATAGATACACACACACACTCTTAGACACACACAGAGACTGAGAGAGAGAGAGACAGAGACAGAGAGCGCGCGAAAGCACTCCCAATAGTGTAGTGACTGTGTGTTTTGTGGGTGAGAGAGAGAGAGACTGAGAGAGAGTGACTGAGAGAGAGAGAGTGAGAGAAACAGAGACTGAGAGTGAGAGAGTGAGAGAGACACAGAGATAGAGACAGAGACAGAGACTGAGAGAGAGAGAGAGAGAGAGAGAGACAGAGACTGAGAGAGAGAGAGAGAGAGAGAGAGAAAGTGATAACACGCCCGATAGTGTAGTGACTGTGTTTTGTGGGTGAGAGAGAGAGAGAGTGAGAGAGACTGAGAGTGCGAGAGACTGAGAGAGAGAGAGGGAGTGAGAGAGACAGAGACTGAGAGAGAGAGACAGAGAGAGAGATAACACTCCCGATAGTGTAGTGACTGTGTGTTTTGTGAGTGAGAGAGAGAGAGACCGAGAGTGAGAGAGACACAGAGAGAGAGAGTGAGAGAGACAGAGACTGAGAGAGAGAGCGATAACACTCCCGACAGTGTAGTGACTGTGTGTTTTGTGGGTGAGAGAGAGACTGCGAGTGAGAGACACAGAGAGAGAGAGAGAGAGGGAGTGAGCGAGAGAGAGAGAGACTGAGAGTGAGAGACACAGAGAGAGAGAGACTGAGAGTGAGAGAGAGAGACTGAGAGAGAGTGAGAGGGAGTGAGAGAGACAGAGACTGAGAGAAAGAGAGAGAGAGAGAGAGCGATAACACTCCCAATAATGTAGTGACTGTGTGTTTTGTGGGTGAGAGAGAGAAAGACTGAGAGTGAGAGAGAGAGAGAGAGGGAGTGAGAGAGAGACTGAGAGTGAGAGAGAGAGCGATAACACCCCCGATAGTGTAGTGACTGTGTGTTTTATGGGTGAGAGAGCGAGACTGAGAGAGAGACTGAGAGTGAGTGAGAGAGAGAAGAGAGACCGAGAGTGAGAGAGACACAGAGAGAGAGAGGGAGTGAGAGAGACAGAGACTGAGAGAGAGAGAGAGAGAGAGATAACACTCCCGATAGTGTAGTGACTGTGTGTTTTGTGGGTGAGAGAGAGACTGAGAGAGAGAGAGAGAGAGACCGAGAGTGAGAGAGACACAGAGAGAGAGAGACTGAGAGAGAGACTGAGAGTGAGAGAGACAGAGAATGAGAGAGAGAGAGCGATAACACTCCCAATAGTGTAGTGACTGTGTGTTTTGTGGGTGAGAGAGAGAGACTGAGAGTGAGAGAGAGAGTGGCAGAGAGACAGAGAGAGACTGAGAGGGAGAGAGAGAGACTGAGAGAGTGAGTGAGAGGGAGAGAGAGAGACTGAGAGGGAGTGAGAGAGAGAGAGAGAGACACACACGGAGAGAGAGAGAGGGGGGGAGTGAGAGAGACAGAGACTGAGAGTGAGAGACTGAGAGTGAGAGTGTTAGAAAAATTAAGGTTATAGTGATAAGTCTAAATTAATGTTAAGTGTGCATAAATGTGTTAAGTGAAGGAATGCTGATGCTGTATAACTGAGTGCTAGTACGTGCCAAAGTGCTAGTACAAAGTCTGTGTAAAACAAGTCCTTATAAGGAAATGTGAATATTACATTGAGCAAGGTAGCACCTAATCACAAGATAAGGGAAGTCACACAATGGGTAACATGCAACCACAAGATAGAGGAAGTCACACAATGGTGAAGGTTTGCATAGTGACAAAGGACACGAACAATTTGAAACAGAGCCTCTGTGATTGGGCTATGTGTAACCCGCCCAATAAAATAGTGCAAATAAATGTATGTTGCATCTGTATGTCTGGGTCGTTAGCTTGGTGAAGCTTCGACCCTAACGCTATACCAGTGTTTGGAAACTGGTCTAGACTTAGACAATTAAACACGCTTGGGGTAACTTAGGTTTCGGAGTATGTTTATTGTAGATGTGTATGAATGAGTTTTAGGAGAAGGACCTATAAACAAAATATACCCAACAGATGGACTTCCAGAGGTTGAGGGCACAATGGCTAATGTCTCGCCCGCCAAATGTGGGGCAGGTGGGTCCGGTGACGTGGAGCAAGCCAGTTTGCTGACAGGCTGGTTTAGGTGAAGGATGCTGATGCTGCTGGTAACTATCGCAGGGCCGCGTTTGGCTCACATTGAGCTATGGAAAGTTTTCTCTGTATCCTCGATGCTGAGGATTAGGGCAAGAGACTGTGCAGGGGCTGGAAAAGAAACGAATGACAGAGGTAAGGTAGAGACGGTGTCAGTGGAAGGACATGAACCAGTCTAGCACAGAGAGGTTCTTGTTGAGGTGGAGGCATATATTTCCATACCACTGATGTTAGACTATCTGGCCTGTATTGCCAGGTTTAATGGCTTTCTTCCTCTCTGTGTCTTTTATCACTCTCGGGGAATACCATTAAGTGAATAATATTATGACACTTTGGATGGTTATTTTCAAAGAATATTAAAGAAGCCCCTGGATCACCAATAATACGCAGAATGGCTATAACCTCATTTTGTAACTCTTGGCCTCCCCCATACTTTCATTCGATTGTTTGTTACATACAATATACGGACTTCAGAAACTCAAAATTTTAAAGCACATGAACTTAGAGTTCGCTTTTGTCGACTAATTTAGTTTTCTATTTTAAGTGCGCATTGTCTGGCTAATTGTCCTCAATTGTTTTTGCATATTATTTGTCAATATATTTTCTCTACCGAAATTTTCTTTGTAATCCACTATAGCTCAATGGTTGTAATACTGTGTCTCAGATGTTGGGATTCCTGAAACTCAGTGGTTGAAGTGCTGCAAATCAGTGGTTAGAGCACTAAACTCATAAGCGAAATGTTGATTAAATTTCTAGCTGCGCAAAACGTTGGCACGTTTTCTTACTGTACACGCCTGATAGTAATTCTTCCAGAAAAAAATCACCAATAAACTAGATATTTCAATTGATGACAGTTTGTGAGACACTGCTGGCTGCCACGATTCAAGCATATGTTTAACTGCACAAAAGCTTTCGACAAACAATTCAAGACAATTTAAAACAGCTTTTTATTCAATGTAAAACTTATTGTTTCAAAGAGACAGCGGATCATTTCTAGGACAGAGCAGATCTGTGCGCTAATGTAATGTTGTGAAGACCAAAGAGAACAACAAAACTAAAAATGTTTAAGTTAGTGGCCCAGTAAGCGAGTGATGGGGTAAATGCAGATAGATTTCAGGCGCTGCCTGAATTGGCTCTGGGTCACACCATAGATGACAGTGTTGGAGCAGGAGCTGAGGAACTGCAACATATAACCCGCATGCTCAGCGATGGTGAAAGGGCTGCTGTAGTCAGACTGTAGGAGTTTGGCCTCTGTCATCTGTGCAAACATGTAGGTGACCATGTAGGTGAGCCACAGCAACACAAATGTCCCCGAGATGGTAAAGAGTAGGATAATGGATTTTTGACGATTCTCCATCTCCTCGTCCCTCCCCTTCACTGACCCCCGCAGACGCTGGCGCACAGTGCTGGCCACTAGAACCTGACTGATGGTCAGAGAGTTGAAGAGGATGATGACGATGAAGGGAAGCATTGGATTCACAATCATGTGAATAAAGGAAAATGTCCTCCAACCAAAAGCAGTATAAAAGCTGGGCATCAATCTGCAAAACCAAGTTTGCCCATTGATCATCATCAGCGGTTGGAGGATAAAATAAATGGGGATATTGTTTGCGCTTAAAAAGGCACAGATTGTCCAGATCACCAGGCCTGCTGTCTGTTCGGTGCAGTATTTGGGTTTGAGCTTTGGGCAGCAGATGGCAATGAAGCGGTCGAATGTGAAGGCCACGGTCAGCCAGACAGAGGTGTCAATGACTAAGAATCGCAGCACAAGGTGCACTCGGCACACGGGTGTCCGGAACAAAGGGAAGTGCGGCAGGTGGAGCTGAAATGTCTTCCTCAGGATCACCCCAATCAATATGACCAGCAGATCAGCAACAGCCATGGCGACCAGGTAGCGGGTGACACATTTGGAGAGTCCACACTTTCCCTGAGACAAGACCACGATGGTCACCGCAATCGCTGCAGGAAATTCACAAACGCAATCATAGATTTCACTGTGTCTTGCTTTATTGTGCATGGCAGGAAACTGTAATAATATTGCATGCATTTGCTTAACACATATCGCTTGGATCGTACATTTCAGACCGATACATTTCACAGAGTGTTCAGGGAATGTTGCATAGACTTTTACAGCACAGAAGGCCAT
>JAYJKW010000153.1:0-25235 GCA_035084275.1 Hydrolagus colliei | reverse complement strand
TATATTTAATTGCAAATGTATATACTGTATTTATATAGATATATATAATTTTTTTCACATCCCAGCCCCACAGAGCCACGTTATAACAATTAACCCGAATCAATTAATGTGCGGAGAAGCCACAGGTATCAAGTCTCTGCAAACTCTTAAGCTAGTCTTCGTGATAATTATGGCATTGCTGCATTCGCTCTTCAGAGGCGTGTGGATATGGAACTAAAGAACCCATTCCCTTTTACGCTACCAATCATTCGCAAATACAGTTTGCTGTAGTTCTGCTTCGAACACTTTCCAAATCATTCAGGCCTTTTTTGTTGGAGATGCATTTGTTTTTGTCTGTGCCTTTGATGTCTTAAAACACCCGAAACAAGTTCACTCTCAAATCTTCCTTTACTTCAAAGTTTTCGTATCATCGTCATCATAATAATAATAATAATGCTGGAAGTTCATATATATATATATATATACACATACATATATACTGCCTCATCACTTCTTCAAGGCATCCCAAAGTTTTGGTGTTGTTTTCAGTTCCAGTACAAAAAGAAATCTAACAATAATAATTATTCTTGCATTTGATATCGCGCTTTTCATCTCTTCTAGACCGTGCCTCAAAGCGCTTCACAGAATATCCTGCAAAGGGAATCGACTATAGAGTTGTGGGCGAAACGTGGCAGGCAGCCAATTGCGCACAGCAGCGTCCCCCCACCCCCCTCTCCCCCCCATCATCCCCACCCCACACACAAACTGGTTGTGGAATACGGAAAGCAATCACACTTTCGTCCTTTTAAAATGTTCTTTATTTATATTGCATTAATTCTGGTCTCAAGAATTACACACTAGCCAACAGTAGTTATATTTACATGCAGAAATTTGCTGCAGAAAATTTAGTCAAGAAAATATTCCTTACGCCCCAACGCATTTACAATCCGTGGATTACCAGCCCAACCCCCCCCCCCCCCCTCCCTTCCCACCCCCCACCCCCCCTCCCCCCCTCCCCTCCCCTCACCCTTATTCGTTTGTACATTCCAACACTGACAATCTTTCAAAATAGTGGACATGAGGACATGTTTGTGGTGGTGGGTGGTGTCCACTGTTCCTTTGCATTTACTGTACTCAGCGCCCTAAAATGTTGGAAAATGTGCATATTTGTGCAAACAGCGAAAGGCTACATTTTCAACTTATGATAAGGCTGATGAAAAACTACTGCATGAAATCAAGGAATTTCCCCCCCCCCCCCCGCCCACCCATCCCTCCCTCCCTCTCCCCCCACCACCCACCCTGCAAAAAAATACCCCCAAAACAGCTGAGTCACAACTGTGCTACTGGTTACTCAATAACTGAATAAAATCAAAGCAGCTAAACAATTAGATTTATCTATCGAGTGTCCATTGGATGTTTCCATCGATTATTTACATTATTGTTTAAACACTTTTACCTTGTACCATGAAGCTGCTCGAGCATTCGCATTACATTAAAATACAAATTAGAAGTTAAAAATGTTCTCTGTTTTTTTTAGTTAAGAAATCTGCTTTTATATTTACACAAGAGTTCATCTTCAAGTGATGGCCATCGGCAAGATGATTATTATATACACTTGGTAAAATGGCTTGAGAAAGTACAGTGACGGATGCTCCCACCCCCTCCCCGCCCCAACCCCTCACCTCCACCCCCCCACGAGAGAGAATACTAGATTAAAGGAGAAAGTTTAGCCAGGAAGTCAGAAGTACAGTTCTTATCTTCCCTTCTGTCGTGTCAGTTGGGTGTCTCACCCCCCAAACTGTTGAAATATAGTCAGTAGTTATTCCCATTAACCCGAGGAGATATACGCAAGGTGACATTACATTTTTTATTGCGGAAGAGATTCCTGTTAGCTAACATTAGGTGTGAGGAGGGGAGGGGAGGTGGGGTGGGGTGTGGGTAGGGGAGTGGGGGGGGGAGTTGAGGGCATCTGATTGGAACATATATAAACCAAAGTGGCCTGGCTCTGTTCCTAGAGGCCAAATTAGTGGCCAGACGGTTTAATATTATTAAAACGTTGAATAAACCTAATACTGCACTAACTTTCGTATCATTTCCTACGTTAATACCGGTGGAGCCCCCAGGTCCGGTTGGAGAACAGAAACCCAGGGCGCTGATTGGTAAAGACACAATAATCCAATGGTTTGGTTAGTGAGACTCTAACGCAGCCAATGCACCTGTTTGTCTACTGTCAGCCGACGTCAATGAAAAGGGGGGCAAACCCTACAGCGCTCTAAAGAAGCCACTGATTATTCTTCAACAGAAGGAGGCTGCTCAAGAACCAGGACAATTAAATGGAAGGCAGGCACTTTAATTTAAAGGACTCATTCCTATATTAACGTTGCCCTTTAAATCCATTCCTGACTTCTAATTTGCAATGTTTTTGCAGTTTGGTTAGCTTGAGATATGTTTGCATTGGTTTCTAGATTTAACGTGGTCTCGTTCAAAAGACCCACATTGGAAAAACTAAAAGGAAAATAAAATAATAATTTCTAATCTAAGGCTAAGAGATATATTAATCTGAAAACTACTTTAAAAAGAAGAAATTTTTCTAAATTTAGTTTATTAAAATTTTAAACTTTCAGATAAAGCAATATATTCCAAGTTCTTTCTACTATGACATGAATATATTCAAACAATTGAACGATTGTATGTGCTCAGATATTTTAATTTGAATTCATCTAATAATATCATCAATGATTATATTTATTTCCTGGCACTGAATTACATGGTATAAATCCAAATCAGATAATAGTGCAAAAAGATGACATTTAGTGCAGAAAGGGAGTATGAAATCTATAAAAGCTTAAACTATACAATAAACAAAGCCACTACTATATTATCACTCTATAATCTGTTTAGGTTAAAACTAGGCTGGGAGAGAGGATGATAAAAGCAACTCAAGTAAAATGCACACATAACCATGATATAAACGTGTGATAATGGGGCTGTTTATGGTAGAGGTGCCTGTTGAGGCTACCTAACCGATTGCATTGATCTCATGTTGATGGCTTATTCAGTTGGTATATGAACTTTTTTTTTTACACACACACACATGTGTAACCTTGTTTATCGCTCAGACGTCAGTCATTTTTTTAAAGAAAATTTACACAACTCCGCAGTGAATTGACCACAGTTTCATTCCCCAATTCTGTGAAATATCGGGAGAGATAAAATAACATACGCGATTTGATAAATATATCACTCCCCTCCTCCACCCACCTCCCCCCACCACCGGCCCTCTCCCCCACCCCCATTGTAAAGTACAGTATGAAGAAATTAGGATTTTGATACCTGATTGGAACTTGGGATCAAGGGGAGAATTAATACTTTATTTCAAATGGACGAGATTAAATTGTCTTTCAAATCCAGATATCTCAGAGACAAAAAAAGTCTCCTTAGAAAACGTCTGGTGATTACATACTTTTGATTTGATATTAATCTTAGCTATTTAACCTGTCACATTTGTTTCTTGTGCTGAATTTAGCCTGAGTCACCTTATTGGAAAAGCTCGCACAGTTGGAACTACAATAAGAAAAATAAGCCATAAACCAGTTACTCCAAAATGAGTTAACTTCTAATAAATCCATATAAATAGCGTCTAGTGTGTAATTAATTACTGAGGCTGATATGATTAGGATGGATTAATATTCACAATACGTGTTTTGTATAATGTATGGGTAGGGAGGGAGGGAGGAAGAGAAAATAAAATAAAATAAAACCAAATGAAACCTTTAGCAATAGGAACAAGATTGAGGATGGCGAGACGGGGGGCACAGGAAAAATAAAGGGGAAGAAGTGTGAAAGAATGAAAAATAATTGAAGTTTCTGCAAACGGTTTTCAAGTGTATAAAAAGGATTTCTCTCATCCCCTGAAAACACAACAGTACACTGTATCCGGATTTCATCCTGAGTTATTTGGTTATTTAATTGACTATTGGCAATTATCGTTTGTTTCTACGGGATTTCTTACATTCGTTTGGTTTGCGAAAACGGCGAGTAACAAATACATTTTTGTTCGGTTCTTTTGCTAAAGATCATTAGCCACGTTACAAGTTGTTAAACAACATTTTCTTCACAGTTTGGCAGTTATTCGCCCAAGTCGGTTTTTTTATTCATTGAGATTATTAACTTAGAATGATAGTGTGTGGCATGGCCTTCCTGATTAAAACTATTTGTGCGATGCGAGCGAGTCGAATTAGTCTCACACCGTGTACTATACACACACATCACAGCTATAAAGAATAATAATCCCCTCACATTTGCTTTTCATGTCTTCTGGATGTCTAAAAAATTAACCATCATCAACAGGGTCAAAGCCTCTAGGCTATAACCGCTGATATTTTTCATGTATTATTCCCGAGCGGGTCGAGGGGCAAGTGATTTAAAGTGCTCAAAATGTGAATTAATGGGTGTGCAATTTCACAATGCTGGAGATGCATTGTTGAACTAATTATTGTTTTGCGTTGATAGATAGAGGAAATTATTTGTTCTCTCTTGTTGCTTATAATAATTTTAAAAAAATGTATAATGAGTACCTTTCCAAACTCTGCAGTTGAGGAGTGGGGGTAGGGTGGGGGGGTGGGGGGGAAGGGAGGTCGATAAAAATACTACTGCTACAGTAGGTAATTTTCTATCGTTATAAATTTTGGAGAGTTTACTAAATCTGCTTCAGCAAAAATTATACCGTTCCTGATTCATCGATGCCATGTTCCCCCTGAGGCAAGTTCACAGTAACATAGACAATCTGTCAAATCTAGATTTTTTTTTAAAAAAAACTGCGTTCCAGATCTAGATCGCTCACATTTCAACACTGAATTATAATTTTTTTTAAGCTTAAAAACCTCAAAATTCAAAAACCGTTTTTAACATTTAGATTTTTGTTGTATTGTAAACATTGTTGGAAAACAAATCGTTCCGCTTGCTCGGAACACACACACATAGTGCGTATGTACTTTCGCACCACCGTTGAGAAATCTTTCCGACCATTTAAAGATCTGCCACAGTACTTTAAATCATCAAAGTACAGTATTAAAGATCACGTTACATAATCTCACCCACTTGCTGTTAATGTCATGTGTATGTGTGTCTAGCAAATTAAGTTTCTGTGCAATTATATCAACTCAGATTAGGGAGGGGGTGGGGGGGGAGGGAAATATCCCAAGTGAACAGAATTTATTGGGTGTGTGGAAAAATCAGATTTGCGTTTGTTCCAAGAAACACAATTCCAGAAAGGTGTTGTCACACATAGGACACTTCCAAGGCCTACGCTTTAAAGTACCGAAATATTACATTGTGTTTCGACTTGTGACACTCTTTATACACTTGAAAACATAATGATATCGAGTGAGTTACCCACAGACAACCCACTTTTTAAAAAAAATCCTGATAAACCTCTAAGAAATGTACAAACTAAACATTCTCTCATGTAAACATTGACAAAGGTATTGAAACAAAATCAAAATTTTAGCATGAATCTGCACTAAAACTGAAGAAAAAAAATACACACCACCAACTGCCCACAACTATATATATTTACAGATTGCTGTGAAACACATGAAGAATAAGAGGAACTGATTAAGTCACGTGTTTCGAAGCTTCTTCAAGACACATAACGCCTGAATGGCTGGCTCCATGTTGGAAACAGGAAACATGGATAAAACAATGACAACTCAGCGTGTAAACTCAAGCTGAAGAAGTATCATACTGTATCATTTTGTTTTCTCTCTCTTCTGATGTGACTAGAAAACTTTAGATGGAAAGCAAGCCCCCCCCCCCCCACAAAGCTAATTTGACCAGGAGGAAAAGGGCTATTTTTATTGGGTGCCAGTGACACAGACAAGCGAGACCTTCATTTCTTATCACTGTCTGGACCGGAATTGAGCTCTCCCCCCCACCCCCCCCAACCCACCAACCCACCCCCGGTTTCCAAGAGAAAGGGTGAGCCAATGTTTAGCAGTCACCTCCTCTAGAGGAAAGAGAGATAGATTAATCTGTATCTCCTCCAGCCTGAGCTGGATTCAAACCCAGTTCCCAAATAGGAGAAGAAGAAGAAGAAGAAGAAGAAAAAAATGAGATATAACCTGTATATACCAGTCAACAGCCTTCCTGACAAAAGGTGGAAGAACTTTCATTGTTCAAGTCGTTCTCAGCCGGGTTCAACAACCCGTCCCATTCCCGGAACCCGGCTACTACCAACTGATGATCGATAAATCACCTCCTAATCGATTTGTCTTGGGAGCTAGCTGCGTTTGGACTGACATTCAAAATGAAATTGTCCCAGCAAAATCTTCAGCCATTTAAAGAGGAGATCTGTACCTCAATTGTCGGTGGCCGGTTCTCGAATGAGGACTAAAATACAGAGAGGATAGGAGGGGTGGGGGGGGGGGAGGGGTGGGGTAGCACTTATTACCCTGCTCCTTTGACTAGATTATTTGCGGTCATCGCAGTATATCATATAACACCTGAATTCGCAATCGAATCGATCACTTTTGCTGTGGGGGGGGTGGGGGGGGGGGGAAATACTCTTCGCTGGGAGATCATTTATCTTTTGAAACGCTTACGCTACGAGTACAGTATACCTCTCTACTACAGTGACAAAAATTCCTCACCCACCCAAGGACCGATTTTTGCCTGTAGGAAAATAGACCTAGTAATTTACAACATATAAATTTTACAACATTTAAAAATCAATACTAGTAACTTTTAGCCTCTGGCCCTCCAGGTGTAAGATCTATGTAAACGTATGAAACTGAAAGTGGCCACTTTTCCGCAGTAATGGGAAAATACATTACCTTTACTATCCCCCCCCACCCTTTTTTTTCTCAATGGGACGTACTTAAGCTTAAGCGATTCAAGTAACTGAACAGTGATTTTTCAACCGTGTGTGATTGTAATCGCAAATCACAGCTCGCAAGTTATATAGGGCATTGATAACGAGGAACAAGGAGAGGAAAAAAACCCAGTGGCCATCGCCAGGTTAGAAACATGATCTGCAACCTCAATAAATACAAAGTGTGTGTTTAATTTAAAACAAAGAGAACAATAATAATTTTGGCACATTAAAAAAAAGTTTTACAAAATAAATAAGGTTGATGTGATTCTAAGGAGGCAATATTTTTTTTTCAACCCGGAATATAGAACGCTGCTGGAATGTAACTCCTACTGATGCTTAAATACTGTACATTTAGGGTCGAAAATAAAAAAACGTGTTAGTTTTTTTCTACAACTGTTGATCAGATAGGCTCCCTGTATCTTTGTCAGCTCACTCCAAACACTCCTACGTTGAGTCACACCATTATGTAAGTGAGCAAATTCATTTATCCCACTTTCCATAGCTGTTTGGGGGAACATTTTTAAAGTGTTCCTTTTGATCATCTCCGCACTGTAGAAACGTAGCAAACTAGAATACTGAGCTTTCACCAGGTGAAGACTGATTTAGACACACTGAGGATCTCCAAACAAATTATTATTTTTTTTTTAAAAAGAAGTAATCGCTCGGAGAGACGTGCGATATTTAAAATCTGATGGGAGAGTCGCAGACTGTGTCTTGCCCGGCAGATTTTTTTTTCGAGTGAATTTCAATCCCAACGCAATTGAGAAGAGAAGGGATTTTACAACTTGATTGCAGACGTTTAGTTGGCTTTCCTGCACCTTTCGTTAAGTCGTCGGTATAGGAAAAAACACAACCCCCCCCACATGTTAGTTTAGTTGTATGTATTAATCATCAATTCAACAGACATGGCGTATACATGATCTTTGACCTGCTGGGCGCCCGAGTCAAATTAAACGCCCGGTAACACAAGTCCACATGTCATTCTTTACGCAGTCTCTGCCACGGGAACAAAGAAAAAAGGACGGGTTGCAGTTCCAGTTCTATTGTTTTAAGTACCTTCGCGAGTCTGCTCACAGTATCTTCAGTGGGAACGCAGCCACAACAACCCCCCACACCCCACCCCCCACTTTGTCTACGTCTAGCAAGCGTTCGGAGTCGCCCTGCGTGCAGAGACATTGGACAAGTTGAATAATATCGTCGACTCCCCGTGACGCTCAAAAACAAAAGGGATAAACAGATCGACTCACCGGTAATTTAACCGAAAAGACGTACAAAACAGGAATAATTGGGTCTTAGAATATAAAACACCAACTCAGTCTTGTCCTTTAGCTGCTCCGTTCTAAACCCTGATCATTTTTTTTTAAACTAACGGTATATTCTGATGTGATGTTGTCGGTGTCAATCTGCTTTTCTGTGCAACATTTTTTTTTAATATATATATTATATATATATATATATATATAGATCTATATATAAATAAATAAATTAATTCATACATAAATAAGGAAATAAATTAATTAAAAACAAAAATAAAACCTCCACAATGTATCAAGCGTAAGAGATGGAATCTATCAGCCCAAAATGAGTATCAACATAAAACAGAACGGAACCTATGGAGAATCCAAATCGTGCCAGCCATGAAGGAGTTAAAGTGCATGCAAAAAATTTTGTTTGTCCTGAACGCTCTCAGTTTCGAAAAACAAAGGTTCCACTTTTGTTTGTTTGTTTGTTTGTTTGTTTGTGTTGCAGAAACAAATTATTTATATATATATTATTTTTTTCTTCTCTCTCTGATGGAAAGACAGTCTCTTGTGTGTGTGTGTGCGTGCGTGCGTGCGTGCGTGCGCGTGTTGGTGCTCGCACGCACTCGCACGCACTCGCGCGTACACATTCTTCTTCGGCAAATTCATTCCTTCGCTTAGTTGACGTAATAAAGCCAGTAGACCACGTTGAAGAACCCAAAAACGAGGGGAAAGATCATCCGCGACCACTTGTCAATGGCGTTCACATCAGTCAAATCGGGGATGTTGATTTTCAACTGCGACGCGCGTCTCCTTAGCCGGCTCTTCTTCTGAGCCACGTGCCTCTCGAGCGCGCTCCTCCCAAACCCGTGCCTGGACAGTCCCGACTTCCTGTACTGGATCCCGGACGTGTCGTAAGGCATCATGGTGCTCCTGGGGTCGGTGATGCCCATGGTCATTTCGGCCGCGCTCATCTCGTTCTTGATCTCCAGGGTGCTGAGCAGGATGTTCTCATGGGGGTCCATCTGGGAATGAAAAGGATGACAGTTCTGTAAGAGAAGGAAACACACACACACAAACACACACACACACACACAGGTTGGTATCGTGTTTTTTTTTGTTTCTGAAATCGAGACGGCGGGTGAAGTATAATAAAAAATAATGAACGACGCTAATAATTAATTGGTAATTATAACGCAGCGCGCGCGCGATTGTGGGCTGCCGCGTTTCGCCCACGTATACGCAGTCAGTTCTCTCTACAGTGCATTCCGTGAAGCGCTTTTGAGACGTCTAGGCAGATGTAAAGGTGCGCTTGTACCCAAACACGAGGATTTACGATCGTTATAAACTGCCCCCATCACCACCCCACCAATACCAAAACCCACATCCGCGTCAAATCCCCAATAAAATAAAATTAAATGGAATTAAAAAAATTAAAAGAAAATATCAAATACCTTAGCCTCCGCTCTCATTTTCTCATTGTTGGCGCTCGCTGTCTTCTCGGCGATCTTCTTCTGCCGCTGAGGCCCTCTCCCGAAGAAAATATAGTTGACCAGGGCATACTCCAGCAAGGCCAAGAACACAAACACAAAACAGCCCATCAGGTACATGTCGATGGCTTTGACGTAGGGGATTTTTGGGAGGGTTTCTCGCAAATGGGTGTTGATTGTAGTCATAGTCAGCACTGTGGTGATGCCTAGAGACACAAGGATAAAAACATACGGTAACGTTGGGGAGTGTTTGTTGGGGGTCTCGCTTTAATGGACTCCTCCCATTCCCTTCTTTGTTTCTTGTCCCTCCCCTCTACTCCACCACTCCGCTTCCCCTCCCCACACACACAGCCTCTCACTGATTGACAGCACAATCAATCAATCAATCAATCAATTAATCAATGACAATTCGATTCCTCCCATTCATTTTCCCCAACAGGGCACAGAACAAAGAGAGTAAAATGACAATGAGTTGGGGGTGAGGCCAGGTCGTACCTAAAGCCACTCTGGCTGCAGACGCATCGTAATTAATCCAGAAAGAGACCCACGAGAGGATGGTGATGAGGATGGAGGGCATGTAGGTCTGCAGGATGAAGTAGCCGATGTTCCTTTTCAGCTTGAAACTGAGGGAGAGCCTGGGGTAAGAACCTGGAAAAGCAATTTATTTTTTACGCCAATAAGTTCAAGACAACAAGTTGAATTTGATGATGTTCATTTCACATCCGAAACACGCCACAACCCTACTCTTCCCGCACAGCGCTCTTTGAGGTCTTTAATAATAATAATCCTTGCGTCACAGAATGTACTGTAAAGTGAATTGACTGTGTATATATTTGTGGGCAAAACGCGGCAGCCAATTGCGCACAGCAGCGTTCCCCCCCCCCCCCCCCCCCCCACCCCACACACACACAGTCGTGGATTGAAACGACCGATTTTATTATTGTGGTTTTTTTTTGAAGGATTATTGTTAGGTGTGTGTGCGTGTGTGTGTGTGTTTGTGTGTGTGGAGTAAGGAAACTTACTCCTGATCTGCCTGGATTCGAAACACGGTTCTCACAAGTGTAAGGCGAGTGAGCGCTCTAACCGCTGAGCTACAGGAGCTTTAACACCACTGCCGATGATGTAATCCCTCATATTTAATTACACATACATTAATGGATTTCTGAATAAGAGCCATAAAACTATAATTTAATTACTGCAGTGGGTTACATTGATATAATCCAATCTATTCTGACAGCAGTAACCTGGTAACCCTGGTATCGTTGCCAAGAAACCTATCAAGTCTTGTCCACAAAATATACAATCAATTCACTTTACAAGTACTTTACTGTGAAGTGCTTTGAGACATCCTGAAGATGTGATAAGACGCTAGGTCGACTGCAAGGATTATTATTGTTTATTTGTTTTAACGTAATATCCATTTGCTGCTGTAACCTTCATCCAGTTTGATCACCAGAATTCAGCATCGAACTCAACTCCAAATCTGGGTCTAATCAAGCTTTCGCAGGAATTCAACATTGCCTCATCAATATTGTACTCTACCCTGTGGATATAAAATAATAGACTCCGTTGGGATTTTTTGTGACTTTATCCACCTTTTGCTGCTATTTTTTGTGGAGGGATTTGTGGATCAGATTCCACGGATCGCTTTGTTCCTCTACCTCCTTCCTCTCTTGGCTAGAGAAGCTTTCTTTATTTTTTTTCCCCTGACCGGAGTGAATTACTTTAGATTTTTTTCTGCGCTAAACGTCATTTGCCACCTTTCAGCCCATTCTGCTAGGCGGTTGCTATCTTCCTGCATGTGTTTGGCATTCCTCTTCACTGTTTCTTACAATATCTCCCCCCTACCACCCACCCTTCCAAGTTTTGATATAACGCTTTTCACATCCTATCGATGTCTCAAAGCTCTTCACAGAAGGTACTGTAAAGTGAATTAACTGTATATTTGTCAAGCCAATTGCGCACAGCAGCGTTCCCACACAAACAGTCGTCGGTTGAAATGACTAAATTTTACTATTGTGTTGTTTTTTGTACGGATTATTATCGAGAATAAATTTTGACAGTACATCACACCTCCTTTCCTCCTTCTCTACACTAATGTCACCCACCCCCATTCCCACCCCCCACCTAAGTACAAATAATTTATGTACCTGTAGAAAAAACAACATTCTTGGATAATAGGTGGTAATCCACAATAGAAAACTGGGGCAACTCAATCTTTTCCACTCCGGTCACTGCATTAGCACCTCCACGCCAGTAGAACTCAATGTCATCTGTAGTGTATCCATCTGGAAGACAACAGGAATGAGAATTGTTTGGATAAAAATAACATTTTAAGGAAGTAACAAGTGCCTGTTATGCAAGTTGCTTAGGCAACGTGCGTTAGTGTGCGGAGCGGTGTTAAAAATGTACTGTAATCTTTCGCCAGTTGGTGTGGCAACCAATTAAATCCGGTGTGACGACGATAGGCGAGGAAATAAGAACCGTTCAGAAGAAAACCGGGCCGCGTGTGATGGCGGCTGACGATATTTGCTGCACGACTGCATCGCTTTCTGAACACAAATCTAAATTTGCCCCGTCTCGAGTTCAGCAAATAAACCTGAAGCGAAGATGAGCCACACTGTAAACCACACCAGCGAAACACCGTGATCAGCTATTCACAGCCAGCAGGCTTCTCCAATTTCTGCCAGCGGCAGGAATTTGGGCCAGTTTCCATTTTTTATTTTATTTTATTTTTTTTCTTCGTTTTTTGTCCCGGGATTTGGTTTACAAAACGTCCCCTTTGAGAAACTAGTTTGACCAGTTGTGAATTAGCTGTTTAAGTGGAGACAAGTACCTGCCCACCCTCGTCAATACTGCGTGGATCTGATCACCTACAACTTGCTTCCCTGCAAACCAACGGGAACCCTTTGGACCCCGAGAGACAGTGTAATAATGTGGTCGGCGTGTGACTTGATTTTTTTGGGATTTAATTCATAAGTTCACACGTGCAAATCCACATTCCTTATCCAGCGCCTGGCGACGCCCTCCGCTCTATAAATGTAACTTCGTTGTTGTCGTCGTCGTTGTTGTTTTTATCCATAGTATCGGTTACTAAAACAACAACAACAACAAATAATATTTATCTCTGGACGGTAAATCTAGAACATAAGTAGGACTGTACTATCCCCAAATCGCTTAATCCCTTTAGTTTTATTCAAAAAAAACTGACGATCTCAGACTTGAATGTGTTTATTGGCTAGAGTCTTTACTTCCCCCCACCCGCCCCCCCACCCAAAATTGGAACGAGCGCAATCTTAAAATCCGCGAGCTCGGAGGTGAACACAATCCTGTTAATGTACTATAATGGAGATTCTTATGAATGTCTAATATTCTAATGGATCCGCAACGTACAAATGTTTTGGGTGTTAATGAACACACGGTAATTGGAACATGTCAGTTCTATAAGTGTAATTAGCAGCACCTAATTCACTCTCTTCCCGCCAGATGCATTTTTTTTTTAAAGTGTAACTGGTTTGCGGAGATCCACAAACACAGATTAAATACTCCTCCACAATACTTTGCTGTTTTTCCAGTGCGCTCGTCGCCTGGAAGTTGTATGTCACCGCCAATGTTCCAAACTATGAAAGATTATGTGGTACTAGTCTCGCTAATGAGTTGTCATCCGCAGGCAATTAAATTAATGTCTTATTGAATTTAATGAAAATAGGCAGCGATCCTAGCATAGGCATAAGATGTGTGACTGAAAGATTTAACTTTTAAGAGGCTGAATTTAGTTTGCAGCTTTGATACGACACATCGTGTAACTTACCACGAACAACATCCACTCTGCAAAATTGCCACAAAAGCCTACTACTTACAAGGCGACCCTTTAATGAGCTGAACAATTTCACGGCCAAATGTACTTTAGCTTCTTAGGCCGTACTGTACATGAGAAACACATCCGTATGCCCTAGCTGTGAAATTGATCGAAAATGCATTCCAAACGCTTTATTGTGTACGAATGCGCTATTTCCGTTTCACTTTAATGTCATTTAAAAAAATATATCTATACGTTTATTGACCACATCCAAACAACAACAATAATAAAATGATACTTGTATGGCCTGAGTCTGCTGAACGGAGGGGACGGGGGGGGGGGGGGGGGGCTAATAGGGAGACAGTAGGTCAGAGAGAGAGGCGGGTGGGGGGGGGGGGGGGGCAAGGCCGTGAATGGCCTTGAAAGTGAGGACGAGGATCTTGAGTTCGATCCCCTGGGTGACGGGGAGGCAGTGGAGACGGGCGAGGGTGGGAGTGATGTGGTCGCGAAGTCTGGCAAACATAAAAGTAGCAAACAGATTTTATGCCCACGATCTCTCTCTCTCTCTCTCTCTCTCTCTCTCTCTCTTTCTCAGACAGTTTGATACGGTCTCAAGGTCAACGGAAGCAAAAATGCATCTTAATTCACGAGGTTTCCTCCCCACCCCCACACACCAGGAAAATGCCTTATTTAAAACACATTTCCCTGCTCCCACTCCAGAACACTCGATAACTCGACAATTATTTAGTTCATAATCTGCACCAATCAAAAAAAAAAAAGCATTATTGCGGCATTTCACAGGCACGGGAAACACTCTTATCACCGAATGAACCTTTTTCATTTAGCCCTCGCGAGGTCAAACAAATAATTATTAGTTTGAACGCTTGCAAAGCTGTAATTTTCGATAACATTTTACTCGCTTTCATGCAGTCCCTGGGCATGCCTTTCTCAGCTTTATTACACGACAGGGAAGGACAAACCATTAAAACTGTTATTGCCTTGAATTAATATATTTCCTGTGGTTCAATTTTTAATTTACTTTTGCTTTAGATAGATATCACGTACATTATTTTTTTCCCCCTCATTTCAAGGTGCCCCCTCTCTCTGCTCTGGAACACACACACGTGTTCAGGAACTTCCCTCTCACAAAGGAACTGTGAGCCCCCCCCCCACTCCCCCAGCACACCCCCCACCCACTATTCCCGGTCTCTGTTTCTCCCAACCTTTGGAAATCCCTCCTCACACAGTCCCTTCACCCTGTTTTTTCCATTGCCTCCTTCAAGACACTCCTACTAGACCACGGTTCGAGCCACCCTGCCCTACCCCTCCAACCCCTCCCTACCCCTCCACACCCTCCACCCTCTTTACCCCTCCACCCTCCACACCCTCCACCCCTCCCTGGTCCCAACCCCCAGCTCAGGTCCAAATCCCTGACTGTCCAGCGTCTTCACGATATGAAAGTGTGGTATTTGTACCGGACGCGTTGACTCAGGGGCAGTGAGCACACAAGGTTAGCCATCGGGATCGGTGATCTAGGCCACGGTAACTAAGCCCCCAGCAGAGCTGGCTAACGGGAGGCACATTGGCAAGGTGTCACGTTAATCTCTAGCAATAAACATCTCCAGATGAATTCAGAGTTCTACACAACCTCCCCCACCCCGTACACCCACCCCCCCTGAGGTCTCGTCACTCACCGACGTTTCACTGACCCTTGCTACAGCTCAGCAGTCACAGAACAAGGTCAAACATGCGGTTGATCTACTGGAAGAATTGACAGAAAATAACCTTTTCTGGGATTCAAGCGGTAGCGAGACTATTATTCTGACAGGTACATGCCTAAGGCCCACTTCTACCTCTTACATAAGCCTCTGACGCAAGCCTGGATAGACACAAGTCCGCAAACAAGTCCATTATCATTTTTTTTTGGTCATGTCGATTTCTTAGCCGCTGAAAAAAACACAAGCGCTTAAACACAGATTTAAACATTCCGGCTTGTTCTCATCGATCTGTTCCAAGAGAGAGAGTTTAATAAGATACCAAACTTATCTAACCTTAGAAATGACCGCTTGACCTATTAAATAGGATAAGAGTTGCTTCCCCAGACTGTCAGCGAGTTCATCAACATAAGTTTGCAATTAACTATAGGGCACACGTAATATAAGGATTCTGGGGGAATAATGACTTGAGAGAGAAAGAGTTGGATAGAGAGAGAGAGAAGAGAGATAAAGAGAGAAAGAGGAGCTATTGGAAAGGAGCTGGACTGTAGAGTTGCAATAAAGATTGGATTGAATCAACAATGCGCACTGTGGTTTAAAGAACATTACGACAGTGAGCGAGCCCATTCCAGCGGATTTTTTATGTGAAATACCATTAGAAAAAATTAGCCGGGTTGGCAACAACAACAACAACAACAAAATGACACTTGTATAGCGCCTTTCACGTCAGGAGGACATAACCCTACTCTTGGGCAAACAATCAATGATAAGAGATTGATGAGAGCAATCTGAGTGGACCTAGAGAGGAGAGTGCTCCCTACACAGGTCCTTTGCCCTATCGGTGAATCACTGAAACACTTCAGGCCGATGGTGGAGAAGGCTGGAAGCCGAATGCTCACAAAACGTCACGAGACCTTCAAACATGGTTTGTGACCAACGAATACACCAAATACATCCGTGTTTGGCTGGCAGCCACCGACATGAGGAAATCCACCCTAGAGACATTTTTCTTTAGAAACTCCAACCCGCCCCCCCCCCCACCCCCCCTACTAATTTAGTATTATTGCTATCACATTAAAGTATTAAGATGGTGTTTTCAGGGCAGCCAGTGATGAGCGACCATCGTTATACATGATGTTTATGTGGGATGTTCACTACATCAGTGTGAAACTCTGCTTGTCTTTTGTGATATTGGTACGGCTCGGACTGTACTGCGCAGTTGTGCGCAGCGAGTGTTACCAAGAGTTTTCAACCATCGCCTTCTGCACGAGAGAAAACATTATGCTCTGATTATGATGATTGTACGATTGCATCCTGATGTTAATGTGATTGCCTTTAATGTTTGCGTTTTCAATTAACCGCAAATGCTAACATGATTGGCTTCACAAATACTCTTTCTCTCTCTCTCTCTCTCTTTGTGTATATAAATTTGTCACCCAGATATTTAGACTAATCCAGATCCAGGAACTTGGATTCCACTCACTCACCCACCCACCCCCCACCCCCCCCCACCCCCCCCACCCTCCTCCACCCCCACCTCGCGATTGCAAAGGTCCTCTATCTTTGCATCAAGGTGAGAGAAAGGCAGAAAACGTCAGGTTATTGCTATGTGAGTTTTTTGCTTATTTTTCGCAGGATGCAAAAATTGAGGCAAAGCCGTATTTAGCCAACACAATAAAGCCGGGGAAAAAAAGGGGAAGATCTTATTATGAACTCTAATCCCGAGAGAGAGAGAGTGAGAGAGACACTGTTGGTTTGTATATTTCTCACTGTGAGCGGTGGATTAATTTAATTAGTGTTTTATTAAATGTAACAAATCTACTGGCAAACAGTGTACAAAGTACCCATCTTATATTAATAATAATAATCCTTCCATTTGATATCGCGGCTTTACATATCTTATCAACATTGCAAAGAGCTTCACAGAATATACTGTAAAGTTAATTGACTGTAGATATATATATATATTAACATTATATATATATATATATATATATATATATATATATATATATATATACAGCATCCCCCCCACACACACAGTCGTGGTTTGAAAATGACCAATTTTATTATTGTATTTTTTGGGACGGATTATTATTAGGTAGATGTGTGTGTGTGTGGAGTAGGGAAACTTGCCCGATGTTTCGCCCTGACCTGCCTGGATTCGAACAGAGATCTCACGCTTGTAAGGCGAGCGAGTGAGTGGCTCTAACCCACTGAGCTACAGGAACTCCACAATATTCAATACTCTGAAGAGCGGCTGAAATCTTCAATCTATGAGGGTGTGTAGTTTGTACATTTTTACAGAGAACATAACTTACTCACCGATAAAAGAATATACAGACTGTGTCATTTTCATGCACTCAAGAGTGAGTTCAAAGAAGAATTTGTCAATAAAATCGCACTCTAATATTTGAAACTCCCCTCTAGTATTTGACCGACCGACCGATCGTCCAATCAATCATACCACAGGACCTATTTTGTGTTAACTCTCCACCAGAAATGAGATGTTAAATTGTAACGTTGATGCCTCATTTATTACCAAATGGTTTGGTAATAAAACATGGTGGGGGGGGGGGTGGGGGGGTATGCGGTGAAAAACAGTGGTGTACTCACAGCTCTCTATTTCAAGCGTACAGTTCTGCTCGTCTAGTGGATACCTCCGCAGGTCCATCATACACGCTGCTGTCGTCGTGATTCTACAGAGGAAATGATGCAGATTTCTTAACTGGCGTTCGACAAGGAAATACGTCACGTTATCAATAATAATAAATAATAATCCTGGCATTCGATATCGCGGCGTTTCACATCTTATCGACGTCTCAAAGCCCCTCACAGAATATACTGTAAAGTGAAGTGACTGTGTATATATATATATTTGTGGGTGAAACGCGGCAGCCAATTGCGCACAGCAGCGTGTCCCCCCCCCCCCCCCACCCCCCCACCACCCCCGCTCACACACACAAACAGTCATGGATTGAAATGATTTGTGATAGTTTTTTGTTAGGACAGATTATTATTAGGTGCGTGTGTATGTATGTGTGTGTGTGTGTGTGTAGAGTAGGCAGACTTGCCCAAGGTTTCGCTCTGACCTGCCTTGGATTCGAAACACAGGGTCTCTCACGCTTGTGAAGCGAGAGCGAGTGTCTCTAACCACTGAGCCACAGGGACTCGTTTTGATCCACAGTCAGTCTAGGCTCAAAGAAGGTTGGCGTTCTTTTGTTGGGGCACAAGATGAACGGCTAACGATGGCTGCCTTTCGCGACTATAACAGCAGTCAATAAACAACAGAGATTCACCCACAAAAGTTGGGAATTGCTTTGCCTATTATTCTTTAAACAAAAAACATTTGGGCGGAGGGGGGGGTGAGGGAGGGGTGAGTGGGGGATGAGGGGGGGGGGGGGGGCAGAGGGCAGGTTGAGTGGTGGCAGTCACTTAAAAGAGAATAGTTTAAAAAGAGTAAAACTGCTTTAATACGTTATCGTAACACATTGCAACAACTTAGAAGTCTTTAATGGAAGCTATTTTTAGGGAAGTCAAGAATATATTGATTTCTTTTCTAATCAGAGAGAGAGAGAGAGAGAGAAAGAGAAAATCCCACCTAGCGAGGGGCAATGCGTAACGATGCATTTAGCCTTCACGCCTTTCAATGTGTGATATACCCGTTGCTGGCGCAGAATAAAACTAATCGGATGTAAAAAGCTAGAGGAATTATTACCCGTTCTCAGTCCTGTACAATCAGCGTTTCTAGCTAATTAACTAATTTCAGGGGAGTTGCTGCTTTCAAGATGAGATGTAAGTCTGAAGACGTATAAGAAGCTGAAAGACTGTACACTCTGATACATCCAGAACCTATATGGCTTAGCGAGAAAGTCCTCGAATTGCAAATAAGATGAATAAAAATTGTGTGTTTGATTAGAATACTGAATACACACATCAAAAGTTATTTCGAGTTGACCCTCTAGGCAAAATATCCCTTTGCTCCGATTTACTATCCGTTAATATTAATAGCTTTCCCTGTGCGACAAAGAGGAAATTTTCCAACGAGTTCTATCAGATTATTTAAAATAAAATTATTTTAGCAATTCGAAAATGTAAGGAAAACAACTATAGTTACCAGCGGAAGATCAAAAAAATAGGGACTAAAAGCAAAGTACACTCTGGATTTCAGTTATCACTTACAACCTAAAAGTGGCCATCAATAAAATCCAATTTCAGATCGACTCCAACTAAATGTCCAGAGCCACAACATTTAACGTGCGTTGAAAAATGAACAGAAAATAGGCAAAAGTTAACAAGAGGTTTGGTCAAGCAAAATAATTATCTGTCACTGTAAATTGCCCAAGGCACATCAACTGACTGAATGTTGGCCGTTACTAAATTAATTCAGTTCTCTCAAGAGTTCAAAAAAAAAGCCTGGTGATTATCGTTGCAATTTCATAAGTCTCTGGAGCTCTATATGTCTTGATCACATCGCAGTTTCAGTGTAAAAGGCAATTTATTAAATCCTTACGCTGTCGATGTTTAAAGAATTTCTACAACAGATCCAATTTATTGCTAAGATAACAGCTCGTGCTGTTTAAAGCAGGCAGGAGAAATAATACATCTTGGACAGTTTAAAATGCCAGTAATGTTTTAACCCACATTGAATACTGAATATTAAATCTTTGGGGATAAATAAATACTCCTGTCGATAAAGTACTCGGGAGCCGAAAGCGACGGTGTGAAATTGTGTCGTGTTTCCGCCGATGGTTGGGGGGGGGGGGGGGGGGGGGAAATACAGAGAAGGTGAAAACCCTAACGCAGATGACAGCCAACCCCACAACCCAGTTGTTTGTGTTTTAAATAACAAAGAAAGGCTTTTTTTTTCAGATGAATACTGAGGAGATAAGATTGATGCAGGACCCACGACCCCTGTAGCTCTGTCTCAATCGATCTCATCAAAAACCTCTTTGAAATAAATCTTTTTGCAAGTATTTTGCACAGACAAAAACATCAAAGGGAGGGAGGGAGGGAGGGAGGGAGGGAGGGAGGAATATAACTTTCCTCCCCACCGACCGAATTTCACTTACATCACTAGTTCGTACAAAACGCCTTCCAAAAGGTTTCATTTTAATGGCTTTTTTTTTTCTTCTCTTGTTCTCTCGTGTCCTCCCTCCCGACGTGAAAGGCGCTACCGTATTACAAATGTTAATTCCGCTGTGGGTCGTTTTCTGCCCCAATCTCTCAAACTCCATCCGAGATTGCCTCCACCTCCTCCCTTCCCCTCCCTTCCACCTTCCAAGCCCGCCTCGAAGACCTTTCCTATCTTCCTTTCCTTTCTGCTCCCATCTTCCTTCAGCTGCCCCCCTCCCTTTCCCCCTCCACCTCCCCCTCCCGCCCCCAGCCTAGGTCTCGCTCATCTCTGTGAAGTTTCTTTGAGACGTTTCCTCCTGAGGGTGAAAGGTTTTTCTACGACTACGATTATTGTAGTCGGTTGGGAACATCGAGGTTGGCGTTATCATTAGCGAGTTTAGCCAAAGACAAAGACTGCTTCTCCTGAGGCCTCCCAAACTATCTGCAAATGCAAAACAATAAAGGGAATCTCGCTCTGGTCTCCCGCCCACCAAATGCCGAGATAGATTTGATCACTGACTTCATAGCTGTTTGTACTGGAGTGATAAGTGCAAACTGCCATACCTGAAAAAAGCCAGACTTTTACAGTAAATCCCACGGAATGCTTTGAGACATCCTTCCCATATCAAATGGCGAGGATTATTAGTTGATGTCATTAGTATTAGTGTACATTTAACTGCACGATAATGGATTTTTTTCGCTATAATGACCCATATTGTTAATGGTTTCCTGCTATCCATTTCTTGAATACAGTTCACATTATCAGGTTATCGCTTGAAAAGGTTGTATAAAATTCTATATTTTTCCCTTCCACTTTTCCCTTCCTATCAGATCACTCTCGTTAAAAGTCAAGGGAATTTTTATCAGTTATAGTAATTGATGAATTGCACTGACATAAATCAAGTAAGGGCCTTAACACCAAGAATACTACATATCCATTGCACTTCTGTTAATCCCAAAGTACTCAACAAGATTCTACTTTACAGTTATCACTCTGCAGTAAATCCCTACAAAAATGCGCAGTAAATTTACACTTGCAATTGTTTTGTTACCATAATAATAATAATCCTGGCATTTGATATAGAGCTTTTCACTTCTTGCAGACGCTTCACAAAGGAATTGACTGTATAGTTTGTGGGCGAAACACAGCAGTATCCCCCAAACAGTCGTGAATTGAGTGACCAAATTAGTATTATTCATTTTATTTTTTTCTTGAGGGTTTATTATCGGGCGTGAGGAGTAAGGAAACTTGCCCAAATTTTCAGTTTGTCGGGTGTCGAACCCAGATCTCTCTCCTGCAAGGCGAGTGCTCTGAATACTGAGCTGTGCAGTAGCTCGCTGATTATCTTGTGCGTGCCACGGTTGAAGTAATGAATAGCTCAATGCCTTCAGGAGGAAGGATTGGAAATTTGGCGAAGTGCAATTTGAAAGGCTGCCCTGAAGAATTTTCACTCCCACCATTTGTATCACAAGTTTCTTTCGGTGTTCTCAAGAGCTCAGCAAAAAAGGGACGAGAAAATAGTACGGTGTTCAAGTCTGGGGCAGGACTGGAGTTTACTACGGAATTAAGAGCTGTTAATCCCCCCCCAAAAAAAGTGGTTAGTTTGAGAGAGGGGAAGGTGTGAAAACTCTACCTGTGGTCGGAGAAAATAATAATAATAATAATAATCCTTGCATTTGATATAACGGAGCCTTCAAAGGATGAAACCAACTGATTGCTGGAAGGAAGGACAAATTGTCTTCCAATATTTTAACCGAAGTTTTTTTTTCCCCCTTCGGTCTATCTATCTTTCTGTCATGGATTATTGACTCACAGCCCTCAACTTTAACTAGGTAACTGCATTCATCTCCTGTCCTTATAAGAGCTGCAAATGCAGTGAGTTTATCTATAGGTACATATATATCCCCCAGCACAGTATATTTCACTCACAACTACTGGATTCTGAGAGACAATCATACAAACGGTAGCACTGATAATAATAATAATAATAATCCTGGCATTTGATATCGTGGCTTTCATGTCTTCTAGACTGTGTCTCAAAGCGTTTCACAGAATATACTGGAAAGCGAATTGACTGTATATATATATATATATATATATTTGTGGGCGAAACGCAGCAGCCATTTGCGCACAGCAGCGTTCCTCCCCCCCCCCACCCCACACACACAAACAGCCGTGGGTTGAAATGACCAATTCTATTATTGTGTTTTTTTGGAGGGATTATTTGAAAGATATCTGCACAAAGTTGGAATATATGAAATCTATGTGCTCCCAGCAGTACTGTACATAACACGCACATGATTCTCTCAAAAGCCCGGGCTCTAATTCACTTAAGAGATTAAAGTCCCCCACGGTTCTACAAACACCCAGTTGAGAAAGCATTAACGCGGGCGCGTTACGATTTCACGCAGAGGGAAACGAGAAACGTAAGATCTACCCAAAGCACTAAAATCACCGCTGAAATCACAGCTTCAAAAACAAAAGGGGCCCCAATTCACTGGATGGAGAACCTTATTTAAAACCAAACGACAAAGCCATTGTTTTGAGCCCCACAAAAGTTGGGGGTGAGTTGGCATTGTGAGATTTCAGCAGATCTACTCATGACTGGGTTCTCCACAAGCGGCCTCCACAAGCCTTGACCGTCTCGATAAAAGGTCTACTTTCCTGATGAAATAGTCGAACCACTTTTTTTTGTTTCTGCGGTGTTTCCCCCCACCCCCCACCCCACCCCTGACGTTAGTCATTCATGGAAGAACTGAATCTCTGAGAGCGGCTGGGAACGTTCTGAGTTCAGCTCAACTCACCAGCGCTGAGTTGTCTGATCTTAACTAGGGCAGTAACTGGATGCTAGGATCGACCAATGCTCTCCCATTCACAGAGGCTATTGCTATCCGGCTCCCTCTGCTGGGTGTGAGTATGGACAACCATCGAGCATCTGGCTCGGGAGTCACGATAATAATAATTAATAATTAATGATAATAATGACGATGGAGAGTTCTGTAGCTCGGTGGTTACGGCAATCGCCCTACAAGCGAGAGACCTGCGAAGCCCTTGGGAAAGTTTCCTTACTCCACACACGCACACGCACACACACACGATAATCCCTCAAAACCCCTCCAATAATAAATTGGTAATTTCAACCCACAACTGTTTGTGTGTGTGTGTGTGTGTGGGGGGGGTGGGGGGAAGACGCTGCTGTGCGCAATCGGCTGCCGCGTTTCTCCCACAAACATATACAGTCAATTCACTTAACAATATACGCTGTGAAGCGCTTTGAGTCACAGTCTAGAAGACGTGAAAAGCGCCCTTGTCAAATGCAAGGATTACATATTATTGTTTTTATTTTGGATTTGATATCGCGGCTTTTCACGTCTTCTAGACTGCGCCTCAGAGCGCTTCACAGAGTATACTGATGCCCTGTCGGCGCTCACTTGGAAAGCTCGCAGATTAATAATACCTCCTTGAATTTCATACTGTGCCCCATCGTGAAAACGTCTCAGAAATTTTTCAGAATTTAGAATTGATCCCGAACGAGAAGTCTTAAGGTTAACAACAGCTGTGTTCTTTACATGTTCTACTGGACCAAACAAGGGCATTGATGGATTTTATATTAATGTACTCAAAAAGCTGATTGTGTTCACTCGATCTTCAGTAGTATTAACAAGAAACAAACGCAAGTTTGGCAGAGAGGCTAACTACGCCATGTGTAGTACTGTACACTCTTTCAGTCAGGTGGAAAGTGGACGAAGGCAATGTGAAAACCAATGTTCCTTTATGGTCAATTCATCTATTTTCCCTTTTCTTCACAGGTTTTAAAGCGTCAATATGTTTCTGTTTCCAGTTAATGAAAGGTCGGTCAGACACACATTTAAAAAAAAAACACACACACAGACAGGTCCATTCGTCTCGCAATCTTGGGTTCATTACAGAATTTTGTAAAGTTATACAACATTGGACTTTTCGAAATCAAATTAAATATTGATTTAATTTGCGTCTCTAAAGCCAGGGGAAGGTTGAAAGGATAAGTAAAAAAAAAAACAGCTGAAAGCGATTAGCAAAGTATTTGTAAAATATTTATTTTAATGGGTGTTTAGATTTTCCAATTGAAGAGACTGGGAGCCTCTCTGTCTCCTTGGATTAAATCTGATTTGATGCTGCATCACCACTGCTCCTCACTATTTCTCCCGGATGTGAAACCTCAGTAGAACAATTCCCACAGCTCGAATGTGACATTTCAATTTCCAAAACCGTTCACCCTTGCGACCCGAATGAGATTGAAAAATTTAGACCCAATTGATGAGAAAATATGGAAAGTTTCTTCTGTGAACTCACAACTGAATAGGAACCAAATTGAGATTGTCTGAATTCATTTCCACCCTTTTTAAAAAAAACAACAATGTGAGCGCAATCTACAAGCAAGAAGCCTCTACCATTCCATTAGCCTGAGCTCTAGTTTCAGCTTCAGATTCAGAAGAAATCACAATTTATCTTTGGTAGAATAAATTGCACGTGATTTTTTGGGAGGGGGATTTTTTTTTTCTCCCCGCCCAGCGAAACGCTATTCAAAAGCATCAGTGATTTGTACACTGGTATATATTCAATGTAAACTGCTCCATTGATGCCTTTCACCCTCCACCAAGGCCTGGAATATGTTGGAGTGAAGGTCGCTGAAACGAAAATTGAAGTTTCGCTCCTGGAAAATTCTCTCCACAAAATAAGTTTTAAAAACTGGGATAATGCAACAGCTCTACAGGGTATGGTGAACAAATGGCCAAGCTTCACATAGATATACTATATATATATGTATAGATTATATACACACACACACAGGTATCCCCTGATTTACAACAGGGTTGCGTTCCTGAAAAATGTCACGCAAATTGAAACGCCGTAAATCGAAACGCGGTTTCCCATGAAATACACTGCAGGTGCCAAACTTTTTTGTTGTTAAAACAAAACCAAATGTCGTATATCGATAAAAAGGTGTTAAAAAAATATATTTGTTAAATCGAAACTGTGTA
>JAYJKW010000403.1:0-25366 GCA_035084275.1 Hydrolagus colliei | reverse complement strand
GATGCCGTCCGGCGTGGAGGGCGCTATATAAATTGAAGTTGTTGTTGTTGTTATCTCAAGATATCTTCTGCCCTCCCTCATCCCAAATCTGTTTCCGCTTCTCCACGCTCGGGTCCTGAATCCCGGCTGTTTGGCGCTTTGGGATGTCCTCCCGACTTGAAAGGCGCTCTACAAATGTAATTTTGTTGTTGCTGTTTTCTCAAAGTGTTTCATAGAATATACTGTAAAGTGAATTGACTGTATATTTTGTGGGCGAAACACAGGAGCAACTGTGCACAGCAGTATCTCACAAACAGCAAAATTGAAGTAACCAAATTACTGTATTGTTGTTTTTTCAAGGGATTATTATCAGGACAATATTGCTTTTTCTTTGTCTACTAACTTTAGATAAAGCTGAAAGTGTCATAGTTATGGTGTCATGATTTTTCTATTTCTTAACGTTGCAACTGTTTATTGTATTCTGTTTGCATATATTGTGTTGAGAATTCTGAAGACAAGCTGTGGGCAAAGCAGAGGCACTCCAGGATGGAGTTGCAGAGAATGGGAGCAGAAGGTTCATCTGCCAATCGTATGGGACAGATCGGATGGGAAACAGTGTTTAATCTTCTTAAAATGGAGAACTGCCTAAACTTCCGTTGATCATCAGATGCCCGGTTGAACAAAAAAAACATTAATTGCATGGAGGTGTGGATTTTAACTTAATATTAGTTCCTGGTTTGAACAGAAATGTTGCAGGAGAAGTGAAATTAGTAGGAATTTAATGAAGGAAGAAAATTTGTAATTACAATATATCCAAACATTTGAGGATGGTGCTGTATATGCCTCTGACCATTTCATTTATACTACTGATCATGGCTCATGTCAAGAGCCATCTCAATGTAGCTCTCATTACCATTGCATTCAGAAACCTTAGTTTGGTTTTGTAATAGATTTATTTTGCTTGCACTAAAAGGAATACCCGGAAATCCATATATATTCTTGTGATCATAAGTAATAAATTGGTAATTTCAATCCACGACTATTTGTGGGACACTGCTGTGTGTAATTGGCTGCCGCGTTTCGCTTACAAGTATACAGTCAATTCACTTTACAGTATACTGTATTCTATCAAGCTCTTTGAAACGTCTAGAAGACGCGAAAAGTGCTATTTCAAATGCAAACATTATTATTATATTATTATATCTTCGGGGAACAATAACTTTGCTAAAAAGTATCAAATTGTTTATTTCAGCTACTTCAACATGAGTTTGATAAGAGTAGAAATGTTACATATGAAATGATACTTCCATTGTCAAACTACCCTTCAATAGGGCATAACATCCCAGTGACATTGTAGCATATTTAGTGTGCTCATTAAAGAACAAAAAGCATTGGGACATGACAAATGAATATTCATATTGGTGAATAACATCTATTCTGAGATCTTTGGCAGCTGAAATCTCAATTGGATCCACTCTGCCTCTCATTTTTTCCAATGGCGGGGTGGATGTAATTTAGGCTGTTTCCAAAACTGCACCTTAACATACTGTATGGAATTCAAACATCAATATCACATTGAAAAACGCAGATGCTGGAAATCTGAAACAAAAATAGAAGTTGCAACGTTGACTCACTTTTTCTTTCTCCATAGATGCTGCCTGACCTGCTGAGTTTTCCCAGCAACTTCTGTTTTGTATCAATATTACATTACTCTTTTCTGTCAGTGCACTTCCCTCTGATAATACCATTGGATCTCTGACCTTCTCTTTGAAAATGCCAAGCTAGCCAAATCAAACTTATTCATTAGGCTATAGGAAATCTCATATGTACCTCAAGTCAATTTTATTAGATATCCAGCCTCATTACAGTAGCCTCCAGATGTACCCTATTGTATTGCTGTCCATTATGGAAACACAAATATTGCTGTAATAATTTGTTGATGCACTGAACTCCCTGTAGGGAATGATTGATCCTGCAATCTAATTGCCCCTACCTACGAGGGTAAGACTAAACTTCATGAATGATTGATTGTTTTCAGTTTACAGCATTAATTGTTTACTTTAGCAGTAGATTGAGAAGAGTAGATTGAGAACAGTGCAAAGAGTTGTTGTTAGATTCAGATCAGATCTGAAAAATTAACATTGTTTAATCAAATGTTTGTCTGGTCAGCCAGGAGTCTGATACTTGCAATCCATTCACCATGCTTATCCGAATCAGACTGACCTTCGCTTATGCTTGGCCATCAACTCATTGAAACTTCTCTGTGTCTCAAATGGAATACTCATTCTCTCTTGGAGAGCCAAAACTGATTTTCCAAATTCTGGACAGCATTAAGTTCAGGTTACATTCAGCCTTGGTATGTTCTTCCTATATGAATGACACTATATAATTATAATTTTTGTTGCTTTTATTATTAATGAGTATTGAGTTAATGTTCAACCAGCTAAAACTACATAGCATTCAGTAAATTTCGCCATTACTTGTCCTACTAGGATCACCCTACACATTAGTGTTTTGATTGGGGGTTAGCAGGTGCTGATGGGAAGCAACATCCTATAGCTTAGTGGTTAGAGCACACACCTTACAAGTGTGAGACCTGTGTTCGAATCCAGGCAGGGCAAATCCTTGGGCAGGTTTCCTCACTCATATGCCCAATAATAATCCACCCGCCAAAAAAACCATAAGAAATTGGTCATTTCAATCCACGACTGTTTGTGGGATACAGCTGTGCGCAATTGGCTGCCACATTTCGCTCACAAATATACAATCAATTCACTTTACAGTACAGGTATATTCTGTAAAGCACTTTGAGATATTTAGAAGACGTGAAAAGCGCTATATCAAATGCAAGGATTATTATTATTTCCCCCAGTGACATGCCCTGCCAATGAGCCAGGCTTGCTGGACTGTCAACAGCAGTGCTCTATAATGGTTTGAATCCGCCTGGCTCAGAAACCGGAATACTGAGACGCCATAGAGGATTGACTTGATTCCAATATTCTGTTGCCGAGCTAGCTCAGCTTCATGTAAACCTACCTTATCTTCCAAATTTATTGAAACAGTTTTATTATGGTCATTGCTTATTTGAACTTTTTGAAATTTCTTCCTCTCGCGTGTATTTTTGGGGGCGGTGGTCGTAGCTGTTAATTTGCACACAGCAATGTCCCACAAACAGCCATGAAATGAGACACTTATTTAATCTGGGGATTCATGACCAGGAACTCACCTCTCTTTTGAAATACTGCTTTGAGATCTGTAACGACCACCTATACAAGCAAATGAGACTTCGGTTTAAAGTCTCCGCTGAAGGATGGCACCTCCAACAATGTAGCACACCCCCAGCAATACATAGATTATACGGGTTCCATATCCTGATTTGGGCCGGGAACTCCCAACTTTTTGATTCAGTTGAGAGTGCTGTCAATTGAGCTAGGTTGACACATCATAAAACTGTAAGAGCAAAATACAAAAATTGAAGATAGCGCAGAACAAAATAGAAGCATCCAGACCACTCCTTCCACAGGCTGTAGCTAACCAACCTTACTCTACTCAGAACAAACTCCCAAAGATCATACAAAGCCCCCAGATATTTATTAATCTCCACAACTCCAATTTTCAACCATGACATGTCAAGCTCCATGCCCTTCCTGGAACAGCAGCATTATGACGCAATAGAAATTTCAAATGTGCACAGATTATCAGAACTACTTGCTTGTACCTATCTCATCAACAACAACCACAGATTACATTTATATACAGTAGTACCTTTCATGTTGGAAGGACATCTTAAGGCACTGGCTTGAGACATCCTATGCCTCACTATGCAGGAGCAGGTCTTCGGCTCCAGTCTCTTATGTCACATTTTCCTTTCCTCACAAGTGCACCACTTATGCCATTTACAGAACAGCATGGATGCAGATGAGATTACAAATAAATAAATAATTCTTACACTTGATATTGCATTTGAAGAGCCCTATCCTTGGCCCTTTTTCTCATTGATACATTTCCTCTCAGTATTCAATCTCAGACATGGGTCAAATTCCAAATCACTTTTTCTACTCCATCTGTGACCCAACGTCCACATGTCCACATCAATGTCTGCAGCTTAATGTTGCCAAGACGGAGGTCTATGCTCCCATCAACATCTTCTCACCAATGGCTCTGAAACTCCCCGCCCTATCCCTCAAACTTACTGCACCCATGCACAAGTTAGATATGAGTTTCAATGCTCATCACACCTTCCTATCCCACATCTGATCCTTGACCAGGACCGCTTTCCTCCACTTTCATCAAATTGCCCGCTTTCCGACCATAGCTCATGCCTAATCCAGCTGAAATCTTTAGCTATCCATTTGTCACCTCCCACCTTTATTTTGCTATGCCCTCTTCGGCAATGTCCTCAGCTCAACCATTCATAAAATGCAATTAATTAAAAACTCTGCTATCAGTATCTTCGTCCTTAATGAACTCCATATCGCATCAGTACTTGCTAGACTGCACCAGCTCTCTATTACAAAACAGATCAATTTTGCTGATCCTCCACATGTGCATACAATTCACTTCATGCCTAGCACCTCCCTACCTCTCTGAACTGCTCACACACCATGCCTCTAGGAACCCCATTGCTCAGCTTGCTGTGGCTTCCTGCATGTCCCTTGTCCCATCTGGTCCACCATCTGCACCTTGGGGGTAGAGACAGGGGAGGGGACTAGCAACCATGCCCTGAGACTCTGCAACTCTTTGCCTCCATCACTTTGCCTTACGTCCTCTTTGTCCATCTTCAGATCACATCTTCGGCCCTGCCTACTGTCACCCCTGCTTACCTTCAGGCTCTGCCACGCCACTGCCTTTCAGCGCAAGCTGCCAAGACCCTGATCTATGCTTTTATTATTACTATGGCAATTGGGATTCAGCGTCTATGCCCCCACACGCTGGAACTCTATCCGGCAATCCCTCTGCCTCCCCAACTCCCATCTTGGGTCCAAAATCCAATCTACACACCTAATAATAATCCCTATATACAAAAAAAAATGGTTATTTCAATCCACAACTGTTTGTGGGACACTGCTGTGCGCAATTGACTGTACATATGTGGGTGAAATGTGGCAACATTTCACCCACATATGTACAGTCAATTCACTTTACAGTAGATTCTGTGAAGCACTTTGAGACATTTAGAAGATGTGAAAAGTGCTATATCAAATGCAAGGATTATTATTATTAATTGGCCAGCACCCTGGACCTTTTTCTGATGCGAAGGATGTTATACAAGTATAATTTGTTATTGTTGTTAAAATCTCTGAGATGTTATCCAGGGTAAAGGGTACTACATAAATCATAATACAGTAAAACCTTGATGACCTTGTCATCCACGTTAGTGGGACCACACTCGCCTGGTTCAAGTCCTACCTCACAATCTACCA
Source organism: Hydrolagus colliei (assembly GCA_035084275.1). Taxonomy (NCBI): domain Eukaryota; kingdom Metazoa; phylum Chordata; class Chondrichthyes; order Chimaeriformes; family Chimaeridae; genus Hydrolagus; species Hydrolagus colliei. Next base: position 19,964 of record JAYJKW010000403.1, on the reverse strand, counting down.
GCAGTACATCTCTACAAACAGCTTTTCCTTCAGTTCTCACCAGGTTACCTGCGGGGTACCCCAAGGATCCATCCTTGGCTCCCTTCTCTTCCTGTTCTACATGCTCCCTCTTGACGATGTCATCCGCAGACATGGGGCACACTTCCACATATATGCGGATGACATTCAACTATTTTTCCACCTCAATTTGCGAGGTGGAAAAGTCTCCTGATGTTTTGTCAGCTTGCCTGTCAGATATCTTGAGCTGGATGAGCGTGAATTTCCTTCAGTTAAATGTTGACAAGACAGAAGCCATACTCTTTGGCTCTCATTAACCTCTTCAATCCCACCTCCTCCACCTACCCGACCTGCCCCTAAAACTCTCCAAACCCGTATACAACCTAGGCGTCAGGTTCTACCCCCAATTATCCTTCCTCCCCCAAATTCGGTCCTTAACCAGCATCACTTTCTTCTATCTCTGACGCATCACCTATATCCACCAATATCTCACCTCAAAAGCCACCGAAACCCTGGTCCATGCCTTTGTCACCTCTCGGCTGGTCTATTCCAATTCCTCCTCGCTGGTCTCCCCTCCACAACCATTCATAAAATCCAGGTTATCCAGAATTCTGCCGTCTGCATTTTCACCCGTACCAAACTTTGCTCCCCGATTACCCCAGTCGTTGCCAGACTGCACTGGCTCCCTGTCTCGGAGAGGAGCGATTTCAAGATCCTCACTCTTGTTTTAAAATCTCTCCATTCCTCTGCACCCCTCTACCTCTCTGGCCTCCTCTCTCCTCACGACAGCACCCGTTGCCTTCGCTCTACCTTGTCCCCTGAATCCTCCCCTCCACCATCGGTGGCTGTGACTTCAGCCACTATGCTCCAAGGCTCTGGAACTCTCTTCCTCACTCTCTTTGCCCCATCCTCTCTTCCTATTTTCAGGTCTCAGCTAAAGGTTTTCGACCGCGCTTTTGGTCACCATTTTCCGCTTCCCCCTGGCTAGGCCCCGGGATCCGTTATTGAGAAGCGCTCTAAGACGCTGTCCAGCGTGGTGGGAGCTATATAAATCCTAGTTGTTGTTCTTGTTGATAATCCGACATTCCAAAAGCTGGCAACTCCCTAAAACCAGCAAGACTTCAAAATACAAATAGCATTAATTTTTTTCCAATGTCCAGTCCCCAAATTTGGAACAGCTGCTTTCAGTTCCCGGCATGGTCCCTCTGTCATAAGGCACTGTGGTTGCCACTCAGTCATTTTTGAGCTTCAGTGCTGTGTTTACAGGTCACGTCGTGTATGGGTAGGGCTTCCCCAGCCGTTTCCAGGAGGTGAGTGAGCCCAACCGGGCTGGATTATCAAGGTTTTACCTCATTCCTTGCATTTGATATAGTGCCTTATCCTGTCCTACAGTGAAATATCAACAAGGTGAAGCTGCTGAATACAGCAGTTTTAAGGTGCTGACAGACATTTTTCAGGACCTGGCACATTCCTGCCCCTATCTGTGAGAAGATGACGAGATGGTTGAAGGTTTATGATATAATGAAAGGATGGATGTGGAGGATAATACAATGTGATATAACTGCTTTGAAGCCACATCTGGATAAAGCTGCAATGCTACATTTACGCAAGGCATCAGTTTGGCCAAAGTTGCTGCGATGTCCAGACTTGCGTACCCAATCACAGATGTGGAGAGGATATAGGGTAAATTCACTGGAATTGGGTAATTTGTTGTTGTTGTTTGTGGTCGTTCATACCAGGCATGATAGGTCACAGTTAGTGGGAAGTCCGTTTGAAACATTAGGACTGTTTTTACTGCAAAGAAAGCTAACGGGGGGGGGGGGGGGGGGGGGGGGTGGAAATCTAAAAACAGTAGAAGAGAGAGTTTGATAGAGGGAGAAGGATGGAGGGATGCAACCCTGGCCAAAATTAACCCACTCTGAAATTAACACTTAAAATAGTCCTGAAGAGTAAACTACTTAAGAGTAGCGAGCGGACCTGGGTTTGATTCCCAGGCGAAACATTGGGCAAGCTTCCACAATCCACACACACACACACACACACCTCTGTTTACCGAGCAGTAAGTACTGACTGATGGTTGCAAATAGTCATTGGATCACCCTGCCCCCCCCCCCCCCCACCTCACTCACCCCCACTGCTGTGTGACATCATCATGAGCCCATGGTGGTGTGAGTGAGGGTGGGGGGGGGGGGGGGCGGGAGAGAGAGGAGTGGCTCTGGGTGAGGCGGAGTGGGGGGGAGGAGAGGGGGTGTAGTTACCATGGAGATCCTGCCAGCCTGTCACTCATTGAAGTGGTTGCCCGCGTTGTAGAGAGAGAGGAGAGAGAGAGAGAGAGGAGAGAGGGAGAGAGAGGGTATCATTGTTGTAGCGGCTGGTGAGGAAAGCGACAGCGAGAATAGCTACCGAGGACAGCGCCAACATGATGCACACAGTCACGGTAAGGAAGCATTGCAGCCGATGTACTCGCGATCAAATAGATAAATACATTGATTAATGAATGGCTGGCCGGGGCAGCGGACATGATGATGGTGAATACTGTGTTTGCTGCGAATCGCCTTGTGCACGAGGCGATCGTCAGTTTCCAATCCAATCCAAAAAGCAGGTGTTTACAGTCATTTGCAACCTTGTTGATGCCACACCGCATTTAATAATGATGACAAGGGCATGGCGGGGTGGCTCTTTTCCAGCTTTGTTTTCTCCTCTTCTCTCTCTCTCTCTCTCTCTCCTCTTCTCTCCTCTCTCTCTCCCCTCTTCTCTCTCTCCTCTCCTCTCTCTTCTCCTCTCTCTCTATCTTCTCTCCTCTTCTCTCTCTCTCTCTGCTCTCCTCTCTCCTCTCCTCTTCTCTCTCTCTCTCCTCTCTCTCTCCTCTTCTCTCCTCTCTCTCTCTCTTCTCTTTTCTCAGAGCCGTATTTCACTATGGTCAATGGTCTTGAGAGGGGGTGGTGGGGTGGGGGGGGGGGGGGGGGGGGGGGGGGGGGTGGGGGGGGGGTGGGGGGGGGGGGGGGGGGGGGGGGGGGAAAGGGAGAGGGAGGAAAAAAAAATCAAAACGGGGAATGAGTGCAAAAAATTTTTAAAATAACACGGAAATATATTACGCATGATGTAAAATAATATAAGATGAAGCTGGATTCACTTCCCAGCCAGGTGTACATTGTAAGATAATGTAACACAGTGTGTGGGTATCTATCCTTCTCCTGAATGCAAAACAGCTGGCGTCCTGGATGCCGGTTAATGACACATTCTTGCAACAGAAGACGCTTCAATCTTGAAGTTTCCAAACATATATTTATTTTTTTGTTTAAAAAAAATGCGTGGCGTTTCACAAGATAAATTAAAAGGAACGAGCCTCGTCCGTCTATCTGCACATTCGTTTTGAACAGTGACAGAGCCATAAACCTGTTTTGCATTCAGATGGTTTGATCAGAGCAATTAACTAGAACAGATGAAATCCGTGCCCACGGGCATGTCAGAGACGGCTGGAGCAAACGTGGAAAATTACAGTTGTATTTATGCGAAGGCAAAGCGGGATTTTGCTGCCCGAGTCGGCATTGTGGAGACCGGGCTTGTGGAGAATGGAAAGTGGTGCCATAGAGACATCTCAACATGTTAGAATTCACCGAGCAACCCACTTTCCTGAGAAAGAGCAATGGGAGCCTTTGAGAGCTCGGCTGGTCAGAGGCCAGGTCACTCCTACTCCTGCTTTTCTTATGCTAAACCATCCAAAACTTCCTCATCGAGGGCTCAGCGATGAGACGAACCCTTTGAACACGGATGATGGCAGACAGAATATCTGTACCTGGTGACGCCTTTCGGCATTAAAACATGGTAGAAAATGACAAAGTGCATTGGAATAAAATAATTGATATGGGGGTTAAAGCATTCAATTGATCGGAAATCTGGAAAAACAAAATAATACCCCAGATCAGATTAATCATTCACTTCATGGATGTTCGCAAACTGATTGCTAATTTATTCTACCAAATGCACAGTCACCACACGTTACAGGAAATCCTGGAAAGTGCCTTAAACCATCTTCCTGATTATGAAAGGCACGGCATCAAATGCAAGGATTATTATTGTTAAACGTTGCATGACTGTAGTACAATTTTCAATTTTTCTCAGATCAAAGATCTAAGATTTTGTTGTACACAAGAACCGTTTGTTAACTATTACTTTTATTTTGTTTTAATGGGGAACATATGTTCAATTACATTAACATTAGCTTACCTTAACATTAAACATATGTTTAATTACATTAACATTGGCTTTTAATAGCCGACATAATTCTGAATGCAACTATCGGACCTATTAATTGTAAACATTTAACATTTCATCCTATACTGGATTAGGTATTACTCCAAAACTTGGAAGTTCGTGATGCGTTAAATATTTGTAAGTCTTCAATTACCTTTTCCATTTTGGTGACTGAAACAGATACTGCAGTGTTTGGAAACATACTGAACATGGGTAGGCAGCTTGAAGATAATCTTTTTGAATTTGAAATAAAAAATATATATAGAATGTGGCTATAATCACTGGTCTGTTTGCAAAATAATTATTGACTTCACCTATATTTATTTTTTGTCTGATGACAAACAGTTTGCTTCCGGTTCTTCATTCAAACCTATATTGTTTCTATTTAAGTTTTTAACATTTCAAAACCATTTTTACATGAATGACATTTGGATCACTTTTCATTTGTGTAATCTAAAAAGTAGCTATGTTATTCAATCACCTTTCTGATATAAATGTAACCTTCACAGTAGTTTGGCATCAGCTACTTCAATAGTTTTGTGCTTGCACGATTCACTTTCCAGCCAGGTGCACAGATTGATTAACTGCTTTAACCAAAGTATGACCTTTTCCCCTCATGTTAACTATTCTCTCCCTCAATAACTGAGATTTGGGCAAGTTCCTGTTTTCTCATAGCTCCAAAATTGATTGACAATCCCAATGTTTTTGGAAGCAATGGGAATTGCCTCCAGGCCCATTCTTCTGCTCGTATTCACAGGTCCCAACTGATGTATATTTCACCCCATCTTTGCTTTATGCCTCCAGTTTTTCTGTATGTACAAGATTGCAGTAGATTTAGAGATCGCAAATAGAGTCCGTCACTCCAGCAATTTACAATATGATAATAATTGAATAATAATGCTTGAATTTGATATAGCATCTTTCACATCTTCGGAACGTCTCAAAGCGCTTCACAGAATATACTGTAAAGTGAATTGACTGTATATTTGTGGGCGAAATTTAGGTGGACTAGCACATTTTTATGCTAAGAGAAAAAACATTGGACAGTCTTTGTGATGTCCCTAATGATGGCTCATATCAGTAATAGTGCATCACCTGCCACTTTCTTTCTCCCATGGGAAGCAGCCTAGATGCTGTAGCATTTTCATTTTAATATTCTGGAAAGAGACTAGACCAGCTGTTTTGCACAGATTTCAATTCTGTTTGAAGTGCAGACTGCAAATGCTGCAAATTCATATCCTATAGACCAGCACATACAAACAAGCTTTTTTTATGGCTAATGGGAGAATGAGTTTTCACCAAAATATGTTAAGTACCAGTAAACTAACCACAGCCTATCTGACTGGGACTCTGTAGTTGAAGTAATCTTTGCTGATTTCTATATTGATATGAACATTAATTCTAGAATGAGAGTATATAGGGTTTGTTATTTGGATACTTGATTATTTGGGGCAGGTTGAAAAAAGAACTTGAAATAATTTTTTTCTGTGTCAAAGGTTCATGTGGTCCTTGTTAGAGATTTATCTACAGTACTGATCAGTAATATTGGTAATGGTTGGTTCTGGGAATTGTACTTCTCTGAGGTGAGCCCAATCCTCAGGGAAATTATGAAACAATCGAGATCTTGTTTCCTTACTCTGAAAGAAGCCTGATCCTTTCATATGTTCACAATATCTTCACAATGACAACTCAAACCCACTTATATGAACTGAAGACAAGAAGGTCATATATACTCCTTGCTTCCCAAAGATAATCAAGCAAAACCCATCACAACATTTCCATTATTTTGTCTCATACAATTGCAACATATTTCTTGGTACATGAGTAACAACATTTTGAACCATTGTGTCCTGACGAGTATTTGATCATCTCAATTTACACTTATTCATGTAATCAGTTATGCATTTCCCATTCATGTAATCAGTTATGCATTTCCCATATTTTTTGTACAGTTCATATACATTCTCAGCATTTTTAAGACCATGATCACATACCTATTCAAGCTTGATTTTACCAATGAAAATGAGCTCTTTCTCATTGTGGTGTCCTTGCAAGTGAGGGACCTGGCATTGATTCTCAGCAGGACAAAATATTTGGCAAGTTTCCTTTCTCTGCATGTCTCTGTTTACCCAGCGGTAAGTAGGAATCTGGTTGTTAGTCAATTGGCGGATCACTTTTCCAGGGGTAATAATTCCTTCAAAAAAAATTGGCCACTTCATTCCATGACTGTTTGTCGGTCATTGCTGTGCGTAATTTCCTACTGCGTTTTGACTACAAAATATAGTCAATTCATTTTGCAGTGTATTATGTGAAGTGCTTTGAGATGTCTCAAACACATGATGAGGTGCTTTATCAAATGGAAAGATTATGATGATTATTATTAAATTCCTTGCTATTCTTCTCCACAGCCTCTCCATTGTATCGATAGTCTTTAAAGACAGGATCTATCATTACACATAGTATCCTAAATTATATTTCACTAAATTATACAAAGTTGAAATAATTTTTTTAAATTAAATGTTTTTCTCCCTTTTGGCTCATATGACTCTTTACTCTTGGCCTTCTCTTTCAGTGGTGTGTTTCCATGGGCACTGGTTACAATCCACTACACTGTCCAAGTGGCTATTGTTCATGTTGAACCTTGGCAGTGAGAATAGGCAGATCAATGAACTGTAGAGGGCATCTCAGCCGAGTCTGACCTCTCCCCACCCATTTGCCACATGTGTGCAAAACCCCAAAGAGCTATGGAGGGACCAAGAAGAGGAGCCATACCTACTTTTAACCCTGGGGAGGTCAAGACCAGTTTATGGAGCTCGGCTGAATAGAATAAAAGCCATTCTGTTTTGATTTTTGTTGATGGCAGTTTTATGTTTGATGTTTAAAACAATTTGATTTCAAATGGGTTATTGTAATAAGGGCCCAAAATCATGGCCTCCAAATAACTAGATGTGCATCACAATGACCAATGGGAACTTCACTCTTGACACAATCTGTTTCTAGTGTCGGAGTTCTTGTGGGATGTAATTCCATTTACTAGAACAAATCGCCATTTTGTTCCATTTGTTACAAAATCATGCTTGAAATCACTGCATTTTAGACCCAATAGTTTCATTTAATGAGCAGTATTCACATCCAAATCATTTTCATTTATCACCACTTCAAATGGGACACCCCTTTATAGAATATAATGATAATCCTTGCGTTTGATATAGTGCTTTTCACATCTTCTAAACGTCTCAAAGCGCTTCACAGAATATACTGTAAAGTGAATTGACTGTATATTTGAGGCCTGTATGGTTAGAGCACTCGCCTTACAAGCAAGAGACCTGGGTTCAATTCCAGACAGGGCGAAACCTTGGGAATGTTTCCTTACTCCACATACTTGATAATAATCCCTCAAAAAACAAATTGGTCATTTCAATTGACTGTTTGTGGGGCACTGCTGTGTGCAATTGGCTGCTGCGTTTCACCCCAAAATATAGTCAATTCACTTTACAGTATATTCTGTGAAGTGCTTATGAGTATTATTATTACTGCTGGGTAAACAGAGATGTATTGAGCAAGGAATCTAAATTTTTCCCCTGTCTGGGAATCGAACCCAGGTCCTCTCACTTGTGAGGTGAGTGCTCTAACCACTATGACTCAGGATTGTTATTGTCATTCCCAATACATTAGAATCAAAATTTTAGAACTTGCTGACTCTCCAATACTTACCACAGATGTCACCTGCATAAAATATTGACATTAAGAGATGACTTTCATGAAAATGTTACGGCCAGAATAAGGTTGCATTTTACAGTCAGCAAACAGATTGAAATATCTGTACCTCAACAGATTATTTTCATATTTCTGGTGAAATTGGATGATGATCCAGAGTTTCCATGTCCTTCAAAGAGGCTTCATATCCTTTTCATGCTCCCCAAAGTAAAGTAAAAGGAGACTGGATATAGAACTGAATGGACTTAAAGTTCTTGAAGGATGGTTTATGACCTGAGGTATCGATGAACAGCTTTAATTTACGCAGTGGCTTTCAGGTAAAATAACCTATCAATGTGCTTGATAATGCAGTGATGTATACTGAAAATGTAACAACAACAAGAAACAACAAAATTACATTTATAGAGCACTTTTCACGTTGGGAGGATGTCCCAAGGCACTGAACGGTCAGGTCCGGATCCGAGCAAGGGAGAGGGGCAGGGTAGTGAGGAGGGGCGAGAGAGAGTTAGGAGGGGAGGGAGAGAGTTAGGAGGGCAGCAGAAGGCGTGGTCGAAGAGGAAGGTCTTGAAGGAGGCGAGGGAGGGAGAGAGGCGAAGAGACTGTGGGATGGACAAGAATTAAGGTTGTTGACCAAAGTTAATGCTTAGGTGAGATTCTCAAATAGTGATCTTTAAATAGTGTGATAAATTGATTTCAGTTTTGGAGCATGAAATTGCCATCTGCTTGCAAAAGTACAAATTTAAAGTATACTTTTATTTGTTTATTGCATTATCATACAATGAACAAGTAAAAGTGTACTTAAATTTGCAATCACATGTTGTCTTCAGTATTGTGCCAAATGAGACTTTTAATGTACTTTTAAAATAAAGCTACTGAACAACTAATGAGGGTAATTAATACCTTTCAAGTGAAAGAACCTCTGAAAGTACTTAACAATGAGAATGATAGATACAAACAAAATTACATTTGTATAGTACCTTTCACGTTAGAAGGATGTCCCAATGTCCTGGACAGTCAATGTTTCGGACCTGAGCTGGAGTCGGGATTAGGGAGGATGGAGGGAAGTGGGGTGAAAGGGAGTGACCAATAGCACGGTCAAAAAGGAATTTCTTGAGGTGGCTATTGAGGTAGTGAGGTGGAGAGGTTGCAGGATGGAATTCCAAACATTGGGGGGCAGTCCTGGAATCAAGAGTGGAGGCAGAAAGATAGAATTGGGTGTCATTTGCATACATATGGAAGTTGACCCCATGACTTCGATGATGTCAGCAAGGGAAAGCATATCAATGTTGTACAGGAGAGAGCCAAGGACTGATACCAAGTAAGCAGTCATTTTGAAAGAAACTTCAAGAGGATAGGGGTGTGATTACTAAAGTCTTAGTTTCCGATAGTGGAGAGAGCATGGGGTTACCGATTAAACTGGAATCAGAAGAATGGAGAGTATGAGTTGGGATATAGGGCTGGTAACTATCCCAAAATAGCATGAGAAGGATATGAGGCATCTCTAAAGAACATGCAAAATTTAGATCAACATCAAATTTCACCAGAAAAATGAAAATAAGCAGTTTAGGCAATGGCAATATCCATTGTTTGCTGTCTATGAAAAGCAACCATGTTCTGGCTTTAGTATTTTTATGAAGTGAGGCACTAGAGAGATTTAAGAATGACATTTGTGCTTCGGTCAGCTTGTGTCTGACACATGTGGAAACCAATTACCATGTTAAACCAGACTGAGAATTCCATTTTTCCCACCTACAAATAGAAAATCCCATGAATGGAATGCATGCTGTCTCCCAGAGGGATGCATCCTGCTTACCTAAATCCAGAGAATATTAGGTGCAGGTTGGCAAGAGCCAAGGCTTGAGGACCCCAGAGTATATGTTGCAATCCTACTTTAATCATCTAAAGCTGCATAGCTTGCTAATTAAGGCACTTCCTAGTAAGTTTTCTGCTGCTTGTCCAATTAGGAACCATTAAGGCCTTGGCTTGCAGACAGGAACTGAATGTAAAGAGTCGCCTCCCCTGGTAACTGGTCTCCTCTTCCAAGTCCTGACGATGGTCCAGGCTGGCTGGTTTATCATCAGCTTTCGAATGTTGCGGACTGGTCTGGCTCAGGAACTGGACAACCGAGACAGACCCACCACTGATGGTTGATTCAATTTCTACTCTCCATTGCCAAGCATTTTATCTTATAAAATAATAGTAGCATATATTAATAATAATCCTTGCATTTGATATAGCGCTTTTCACATCTTCTAGATGTCTCAAAGTGCTTCACAGAATATACTGTAAAATGAATTGACTATATATGTGGGCGAAACACGGCAGCCAATTGCGCACAGCAATGTCCCACAAACAGTCGTGGATTGAAATGACCAATTATAGTTTTTTTTTGACAGATTATTATTAGGTGTAAGCAAACTTGCCGAAGGTTTCGCCCTGACCTGCCTGAATTCAAACACAAGTCTCACGATTGTAAGGCGAGTGCTCCAACCACTGAACTACAGGACTCCTTCCCATTCCAACTCCCATTAACCTTGCAAATCAAAGCATTAACAGGTCCAGTAATGTTAGCTGGATAAGCAGTGGGAAAGCTTGCCTTGCAGTGCTTTCAATGGCAAGTTATGCGATTTTCGTTGGTTAGACTAGATCAACGCACACTCTGGGGTCCGCAAGGCACTGCTCTTGCCAACCTGTGGATAGTACTCTCCAGAATCGGGTAAGCAGGATTCATCTCTCCAGGGAGAGAGCGCATGTTCCATTCTAATAAACATCTCTGGAATTTACACATGTACTTGACATGAATGGAATTCTCCATTTGGTTTGGATACTCTTACGCCTGGTGATGGGTTTCCATGTGTGTCAGCTAACCAAAAAATAAAGGAGGTTCTGCTTAGACTCCAACCCCATTCCCCACCAGTATTCGAGGATAGCAGGGGTGGTAGAAATATGTGAGTCTAAGCAGATAATATTCTGGAGGTGGAAGAAGGCAGTTTTGGCAATGGATCAGATGTATATTTTGAAACTCACTATAGGGTTGAACAGAGATTGTGTAATGCTCAGTTAAGCCTGAGCCAGCAGCTGGCTAATAGTGTTAACCAAGAGCTAAACAACTCACTCATAAAAATTAACAAAAATACTAGATACCTGTAGTATGATTTCCATTTTGGTAATGATTTGGGGTTAGGCCCTTGTTCTGAGTAAAAGATTGCTGAACTTTAAAAATGATATTTTGAGTAAAGGGGCAGATGCCACAGTGGACAGAGATAATGAGGAATGATGCCACGTACATTTGGGAAGTAAGGATACATTTTATTTGCTCGGGGATATGGAGCCAGTGGAGCTGAAGTATGCGGGCGAAAACTTGGGCTGCAATATAGTCTTTATAAGTGGGAGAATGACTGAAGCAAAAAAGGAATTTTAATTTTTATAGCATGTCAAAATATCTCCAAACATTTCCCAGTAATCAGTGTCAGTGAAACCTCTTATAATGGTCAGCTATAGCATGATGCTCGTGGAAACTAGACAACAGATTCTCCAGTCACTTTCTTACCCGTGAAAAGAGTATAGTGTGGAGGAGAAACATTATTTATGTCACAGAAGAATAAATAAATCCCTGAAAGAGCTTCAAAGTATACAGTCTTACTTTTACTTGTACTTGGATGAATGAATAAAGTCAGCACAGGTGACTGTCCTTCACAAATAGATGATATTTCAGTAGAACACCACATTGATAATTGATGCATTATTAATTTGATTCTCTTGGTATCAGTTAACAAAGATGCTAAAACTGATATAGTACAATGTCATGATTGTCAATGGCACTTTGATATTGTGACTTGGGAAGGATAATTAATAACATAACATTGGAGAATATGATTCTGAAGTCTCTTCAGATTTTATGTGCACTTATCACAGTCACCTGTAGTGCACTACACCTCTCAATAGCATTTCATCCGTAGTCTTAGGGTCATTTATGTAACAACTTCAACAACAACTATATATGCAACAACAAAATTACATTTGTATAGCACCTTTCACATCAGGAGGACGTCCCAAGGCGCTGGACAGTTACTGCTTCAGACCCGAGCTGAGCACGGGGGTGGGGGGAAGGAGTTGACAATGGGTCCATTGATCATGACCCATTGTCTTGAATTGAAACTTGAAGGGGGCCAGGAAGAGGGCAAGGCGGAGGTATTTCGGGATGGAGTTCCAGCGGTTGGGGGCACAGTGACTAAAGGCTCGCCTGCCAATGGGTGGGGGGTGGAGCAGGCCAGAGCCTGCTGAACAGAGGTGGTGGGCAGGTTGGTAAAGGGATAGGAGGTCGCAGATGTAGGGTGGGGCGAGGTTGTGGAGGGCTTTAAATGTGAGGACCAGAATCTTGAATTGGATCCTCTGGATGTTGGAAAGCCAATGGAGTCAGGCAAGGATGAAGGGTCACAAAGTTTTGAACGGTAGGGGACACGGACCGCAGAGTTCTGGATTATCTGCAGCCTATGGAGGGAGGAATTGGGAAGGCCGACCAGCAAGACATTTACATAATCAAGCCGGGATGTAATGAAGGCGTGGATGAGGGGTAGCATCCCAGAGTGCTTGATATAAGTTGATATCAGAGTAGCTGAGGTGATTCTATGCCGTTTGAGAAATGAATTCTGCCAGTGCCAATCATCGTTAATCTTATCTGTTTTAACAACCTTCCACTAAGTGGTTGTGACATTAGTTTTGTTTAGCTGCCCTAGCAGTCAATGATCTGACCTGATTAGACATGGCAGCTAATGACCTTGATTGCTCTGTAACCCAACATGCTTCTCTGACAAATAATAAATTCCCCTCCCTGACCCCCCCCCAATTGATGGGATATCTCACCTCCATACTCCTCAGGCAGTCAATAAATTTACATGTCCCTAGGAGTTGGTAAGGGTCAATTTCAGAAAGTAGCCCTGTATTTCAGAATCTTTCAAAAAGTTTGGGAAATTGCTGAGCACGCAGAATACAATATTGATAAATTATTCAATAGAAAGAATGTTTTAGTCCACACTGAGTATTTTTTAATTAAACGTAGGTGTAAAAATGTGATGTTTTATGAGATTAGTTTGACGTAATTTTGACATGATGATGTGCTCCCTGGTTTATAGTGCTGGTGTTCAGTGGACCCATGCTAACTGCAAGACAGTACATCTGGCAGACTTCGGCATTGTCAGATCACCAGAATTGTCTACCTAGAAGTCAGACATGTTTTTAGTGCGAGGAGGCAGCTGTTCACTTCCTTCAGGTTGTGTACATGTGCTTTGTACAGTACTTAGGCAGCATCACTGCTGTAATTTTCTGCAATGTGGAGAAAACATCGCAAATGTCACTTTCTGTTTGCAAAGGAATTGATGTCAACAGTGCTTACTTTGCATAATAATAATGACAATCCTTGCATTTGATGTAGTGCCTTACTTTTGAAATGTCTCGAAGTGCTTTTACAGAATATACTGTCAAGTGAATTGACTTTATATATTGTGGGAGAAATGCTCTTTGCATACGAATGGTGATTTTCCCAACTGGAAGTCTTTTGCTTGCTTATAATGTGGTCTTTGAGTTGTTGGACCCAAAGAACCACAACATAAATATTTCCCTGGAATTAACACATCCGAGGCTTGAAATTCCACATGGTCTTAGTCTGTAAGACCATTTTGTATTAAATTGAAGTTTGGATAGAGTTGTGGAAAATTGCAAATTACTGTATAACTGAATTTAAGAATTTGCCACAATTCTGTGTGATCTTAAATTTTAGAACAAATTAGTCAAATTGGCTGAGACTAGATAGAAGTTCAGGGCCTAAATTGATTATGAAACTATACAATTTCACTTTCTTGTTTCCCAGTTGGCAGAAAAAGCATAATTGTAAAAATTGCTTTAGGAATGCCAAGCATTTGATATAGCAGCTTACAGCACAAAGCAACATTTAAATTGGATTTATTCAAAGCTTCATTTTAAATATTCACGTGGAAGTGCTTTTCAGGTCCTTTTCCAAGGTCATGCTGTATTGTGCAGTGCAGAAGCACGTGGTGGGAAATCCTTTTATGATCATGCTCTGTGAGAGGCTGGGCTGTCTCTTTTTTTAGTAATCCTAGATTCGGGCATCCGTGTTGAATTACTAACAGCTGGGGGCAGTGAACAATAGCAGCTTGTATCCAACACAAAGTCTCATTTGTCTTCTGGCAGTGTTGAGAAATTGTGGGAAGCATGAATATCATCTGCTTTATTTATTTTGCAGTACATGCAGAGGCTGTTGTAAGTGCAACCTTACATTCTCTCAGCCTTGATGCTCTTACAGAAAGGGTAGCCCCAGCCATCCGGATTATATACTGTGTACAGGTGTTTTGCTGATTAAGATGAATTTACTTATACAGTGAAATACAATTAAGAAAGACTTACTCCTGATTGGAGTAATTCTATCTGCTTAGCAGCGGTTATTTTTGAAGTGAGTGAACTTCTTAATTATCTGCCTTATTGCAGCAAATCAAGGTAAAGAGGTTACCAAAATGCGATTCAGCGAGACTGGGCAGCTAACTGAAAGGCCTGATTGGTGTGCCCTTTAGGATTAGTTTGCGGATGTGATTTCAATCACTGAACAAATAAAATCATTAGATGATTTTCAATCTGGTGGTTTGCAACCTCGAAGCTGTGTTTGAACCTGAACTGAGTTTCAAAATTCAATCCATTTCCAGAACCATCTCTGCCTTCATCACTGCTGAAATTCTTATTCATGGCCACTATCACTTCTGGGATATATTTTTCAATGGTAACCTCCCTAGATCCACTTTTCACAAACCAGCTGATCGGCCTTCCCATTATCTGCATCCTTGGTAAGCTGGTCTGGCTCCCTGTCCTGAAGAGGATCTATTTCAGGTTCCTTATCGTTTATCTCAAATCCTTCCAAAGCCTCACTCCTCCCATCTGAGTAATCCTTTAGCAGCCAAAGTCCCAACTCACAACTTTTAATCTATCCACTCCAGTTTAATGCTCATGCACCATGACCTCTACTCCACAATCAGAGGCCAAGCCTTCAGGCACCACACATTGTCCTCTGCAATTAGACTTTGAAACATTTTGGTTTTGCACTTAACTCTCTTGTTTCAGACATCCCCTAAAGACCTTTTCTTTTAGCATAACTCCATGTTTAATTACCACTGCTCCCATTCCTAATCACAGTATAATCTGTTTAATAGTATATTAAACAGTCTACAGTATATAAATGCAGTCTTTTAAAAAAAAATGTAATTAAATGGCAGCAGTGGTGGATCAGAATGGGTTGTATACAAGTATTTAATTGACATTATTGACAATATATGAAAATAAATCTGAATTCCAAATAATTAAAATAATTTGTTTGAAATTGTGAAATGATACCCATATGATAAATTAATCGTGTTTTAACAAAACTAGATACAGCTTCTTCAAACTGCCTTAACAAATTACAGGAACCACCTGAAGAAATGTGAAATCCAGGTGACAAATAATATATTAATAATGATTGCATTTGATTTTGAGCCCTATTGTTTTGTCAAAATGTTTCAAGTGATTCACAGGATCTTTCCTGTAAGTTGTATCTATGAATGCAGCAGCCAATTTTGTACAAATAGCCCTGAAGTGAGTATCCAATTTTATCAATCCAATTGTTGATAAGGAAACCATGATAAACTCTCTTCTCTTCTCTTTTTGAAAAGTGTCGACAAATCTTTAATAACCCCTGAAGTGGTGGATGAGATTTCATTTTAACATCTCATCTGAAGGATGGGACCTCTGACAATGCCCCAGCAGTGTTTTTGGAGTCTCAGCCTAGACTTTAACCCACAACTTTCTGTCTCAGAGACAGGAGAAGCTGCCAACTGAGCCAGGCTGACACCTGAAATGAAGAACAAAGAATGGGGGTGGATAACAAACTGTGCCCTGCTCTTTATTTTTATCCACAACTGTTTGATGCCAGGGTCATTGAGGGTCTGGATGCCCCCCTTTGGTGTGAGATGTTGGCCACTCAAAGACACACTGGAGCTGTATACTTTAATTCAAATTTCCTGCTTTCTTCCCATGTAATTTTATATTGTCTTCTTCAAACATTCCCTCTAAAGGTTGTTATTTAGAAAAACCTATAACCACTGACCAATATTGCAATGTTTTCAGGAGCTCAGTTCATGGCCTTGTTTTTTGCAAACCTCTGCTCTATGGTACATTTGGGATGAATTCATCCTTTCAAAAGCAATATGTAGGGCTTCATGATGTAGCTTCTATCAAGTTTGGTTTTAGAGTAAACCAGTCCTATGTAGAGTACAACTGAAACATCTCTATTCACACTCCACAACCCTTTTAGAAATTTTCACTCATCTTAGTTCCAATCAGTTTAGCACTAATTTTAAGACTATGTGCCCTTCATTTTATTCCCTGTACTAGGGAAAATTCATCCCCTCATTATTTAAAACCTCAATCAGATTGACTTGGTTGTGTTGCTGTAACTCTAAACAATGTGCCTGCAGGAAATACTAAATACTGTAAATATCTGCAAGGATACTAAATATTTTGGCTGGACACAATACAGTATTTAGTATGTTGCTGTTACACGTTGTGTAAGATGTTTAGTGGCTGGAGCCCTGATTAAATTTCAAGTTACTATCAGTAACACAGATATGATTTATAAGTAGATAACGTTCCATTTTACAGTGAAACCTTAGAGGAAGTAGCATTCTATTCGTGTAGCTTAAATGTCTTCAAGACCAATGTGCTGGTTGCAGTTACTTGCATGACATGTTCTTCTGAAGTAGGGAAACCAAGTAACATCTCCACAAATATTTGTTTAAATAAAATCTGCATGTTTCTCACACAGCAAAAGTTTGAACTTTTATATTATATTCATGTTTTAATAAAATTTATATTTTGTACAGTCCTTCTACATAAGTCAGACATATGTCAGACACCCAGTTAACCCCCCCAAATAAATCAGTCCAAGGAACTGTTTCCTGGCTCTCAAGTGTGGATCCTTGACTGCCCAGCACCTTGAGACATTCTCCTGACATAAAATGTGCTATACAAATGTAATTTGTTGTTGTCTAAGGGTCTAAAATGAGATACTCTTGTGTAATTTCCATCCAGGCCCCATGTGGATCTATCAAAATTTGGCACAGACTCAGAGAGGACATAAAGATATAGTTGGGAAACGGAAACTGTTACACAAGGTTCAGTTGCAATTGCCCTTCTTAGGCTCTGCCTGAAGATCACTGTTCAGGCAAAGCAAATGGACCTTAAATTTGAATCCAGCTGCACTTGTGTGTGATTTAGAAGTACATTACATGATGCTGACATGGAGAAAAAATTTGCAGCAAAGGTAGCCTAGCAACATCAGCACAAACAAAAACTAGATTTTGCAAAAAAAAAAGGTATACTTTATTGTTTATCATAGAGAAAATATTTGTGCCTCATTGCACCCTTTCATTGGCATTTTCCGCAATAGCCAACTACTGTATTTATATATTTTAAGTATTTTAAAATGTATCTGATCAGAATCCAGTCTTAACTGACTATTGAAACTCGACTTTCTCTGCCAACAGTAATGGTCATACATGTAATGAGAGTTGCCAGTCTCAAGCCACGTTAAAGTGAACAAGGTCCATGGCAAAATCTATCCACAATTCAGCTCCAAGGATAAAAGTTTAACTTAGATAAGATTAACACAAGAAGGACAGGTGTTAAATCCATTAATAAGTAATAGTGAGTTAAAATTCCAGTGTACCAATGCTGAAATAGTTGGTGCTAGTTTAGGGAAATTTTGTACTTATTCAGTTGCATTCATATATTCTGGAGGAAACAAACATCTTTCACGTTTCTAGAAAATGGGTAGTGGTACAGCTAATAATATCCTGGAATACAAGTTGCTTTCTGATGAGGCAGTTAGGCACAGCAAGCCCAAAGCATCTATCCACCATACATGGGAAGAATTTCCCAATTATTCTCCCATAGTCGGAAACTAGATTTTGCCCGGAAACCAGAATTTAATCACCTCTATTCCATTCTGAATTCACACTCTCAGGTAGTGCCTCCTTACAATAATATATAATCATGGTTGTGTTTGCTATTAAAGCCTTATCATGTCGCAAAGACATCTCAAAACACTTCACAGGATAAGAGCATAAGAAATGATACATGATAAAAGACCAAGCTCCATTTAGTTCGCCTTCTATCTTCCTGGCAATTTCATGCACATATATCCCAAACTACCTATGTACTATATCCCATTATGTTATTTTCTAAAAGCAAATCTAATCTATCTAATTTGTGTTTGAAAGAATCATCAATTCCTACTTCAACTGTCTTCCTAGGGAGCCTATTCCACAGGTTCACTATTCGCTCATTGAAATAGTGTTTGCGTAGATTTGTACTGAATTTACTCCCTTTCAATCACAGGTCATGTCCTCTGGTTTTACTATTCTAGACAAGTTGAAACAGCCTGTCATGATCTATATCATCTTGCCTTTAGAATCTGAAAGACAGCAAGCATGTTGACTCTCAATCTTCTCTTTTTGATCATGAACATACCCAATTTACTTAGTTGCTCCTCACAGTTCAGTCCTTCCATTGCCTCAACCATTTTGATTGCCTTCCTCTATATCTTCTCTATTTCTCCAATTTGCTTTTTGTACTGCATCAACAAGAACTGTACACAGTACACTAAGTATGGTCTCACAAATTATTTATACAGACAGTGGCAGGATTGTCCCACTATTTTGGTTTGCTATTGATCTTTTGATACATCCCAACATCTTGTTTGCTTTACTCACTGACACAGCATTGTTGGGAGAGCTTCAATTTATTGTTAATCAGGACCCCCCAGGTCCTTTTCATTTTCCATACATATTATTCTCCTGCCACTCAAATAATATTTAAAATTCCAGAAATATTTTTCCCCATGTGAAGCACTTTATATTTCTCCACATCCCCCTGTCCTGTCATATCCTATCTTGTTTAGCTTTGCAATCTACCAGCTTTGTTAGCTTGGTGTCATCTGCAAATAGCCACCGTAAAATTGTATTTGTGATGTATAATGTTTTTAAGGTTTTGAACTAATCTGTTCGTTTAGAATTTAACCTACTCATAATCCTTTAATAAGGTTTGTTTGATCTAAGGAGGGATTTAAAAGTAGCTTTTCTGGACTGGTTGAGGTTAGCTTCTGATTACATTCCATATTTTCCTGGGAAGACGTTCACTGCTCTTGAGATGATGATAAATCAGGTCCTTGAGCATAGAAGTAAGAACAATTGACCACAGAAAGAAAAGGCTACAGCCTCAGACACCTGCCTAGCTCCAGGCTGAGAGACAAGCAGGCTGTGGATGGCTGCCTAGAAATTGTCCATCTCTCCCATATGCAAAGCAGCCTGTGAAGGGTGGGGTGCTATCTCTTTGACAAGGGGAGGTGGAGTTAGAAATACATAAAAGAAACATGTAATTTTGAAATAATTGGAGTTATGTAGACGTTTAGCACACTTCCCAGTGGAATTGATATCAATTATACTGTATCTATTGGCTCAGTTTTAAGAAAGTTAAGTTGTTTGTATTACTTAATAAACCTTGGACTATTAAGCTACTGTATTGGTTGTCTCCATCCGAAACAACAGTGTGCTTGTGATTCCTAATTCCAGATCATTTATAAAATTATTAAACAAAACAGACCCTTGTAGAACTCCACTGGTAAAATTTTTGCGATATTTCGTGATATTCCCTGTACCTCTGGGTTCTTCCGGTCAACCAATTACTTTTCCATTGTAATATACCTCCACTGATTCCAGCTTTTTTTTTACTTTCAGTACCAGCCTCCCAAGAGGAATTGTATCAAAGGCATTACTGAAATCCAGATACAGTATACAACATCCTCAAACTTACCATTATCAAGCTACCTTCTCAGACCGTCAAAGAAAACCAGTAAATTAGATTGGCAAGATCTTCCATTCATGAACCCATATTGGCCA
>JAYJKW010000281.1:0-25494 GCA_035084275.1 Hydrolagus colliei | reverse complement strand
TCCCCCCCACCCTCCTCACCCCCCACAAAACAAATCACACAATGTTTCTCAGCTGTGTATGGAGCTGATGACGCTAGTGTCGGAGGCAGCCACGCGATGTCTGCAGTTTCAGTGGCGAGGTAATGAAAGCGCCACACGAGAGCTGTGTGAAACTTAATAGTGCTGATCAAAGAACATGTAAAATGAGTCGTGCCAATATAGAGATTACATGAGGTTGTGGGGAGGGGTGGGGGTTGTGTGGGGGTGGGGGGGTTGTGGGTGATGGGGGGGGGGGGGGGGGGGGGGAATCTAATTTAATCTCCCTGATGGCTTTATACAAGGCAATGACTCGGTCCCAGTCCAGTGCACATTTCCAGAGGTCCCGCAGGTGAACAATGAACAGCCTGACTGACTGACTGGACGTATTATTTATCTATGCAACGTATCCCCCCCCCTCCCCCCCCCTCCCACCGTCTTGTCTATCTGTGCCACTGAGCCTCGCGCTACCGTATCGCGTGCCAATCGCGGCTCGGAGGGTTCAGGTGAACAACAGGATCAGGGTGAAGGATCGCAAAAGCAAGGCCATCAATAAAACAACGGGAGACTGGAAGGCGATACTCCCCAGGCTCGGTCTCCGGCTGGTGGGTTTGGTTGGTTCTCTGAGACACGGCCTTGCTTGGCGAGGAAGAGGCTGCTGGGAAGGGTGCAAGTGTTGTGGTTTTGTGGGGTTTGAACGTTGCCAAACAGAGGATGTATGATATTGAGGACTGGCTTCCTGCCACCACCCCCCCCCCCACCCCACAAACACACACACACACACGCAATCTCCTTCTTTCCTGACACGGCATTGAATGTAACGCCTACAACAGCAACTCATATCGCAGAGTTGGGGGGGGGGGAAAGAACTCCTTCTCTTTCCAATAGTGCCACAGAAATCTTTCACGTCAACTACCACAACAACAACTTAGATTTATGTAGCGGCCTCCCTCACTCCACGCCGGACGGCGTCTCAGAGCGCTCACGATAACCCTGACAAGAGATTAATCCCTGGTGGGGGGGCTTCTCTGTCCTTCGGTAATGTTTCTGTAGCTCATGTAGTTCACGCCTCTGTGGCTTCAGGAGGTCAGGGAGCCCTGTATTTGGGCACGCGGTGGAGTGGAGTTGAAGTTGGGTGAGTGGGGAGCCCATATGTTCTCTAAAGTTGCCTTGGGAACGAGTTCGAGGTGGGGTGGGGAGCCAGTGGGAGTTGGGAGCAAAGGGGTCATTGTTACCATTGTTGGTATTGGTTTTGCCCCGAATTGTGAACTTGAATGCCACATTTGGGCCACAGAGAGAGAGAGAGAGAGAGAGTGAGAGAGACAAGGCCAAGGCAAAGCGTTTGATCCCAGCGCACTTCAGGTGCCTAGCGTTGACCTGTCTCTAATGGTCCCAGTTTGCCCTCGTGTTCGTGCCCCTGGGCTGGCTGTCTGTGACAGGACAATGGCAAAAAGTAAAATTTATTTGTGTTCTGCCCTTTGATCTAGCGCTCGTGTCAGTGGCCATGGGCACAACTGTGCCAGCGCACACCGCAAACACAATGCGCGGGTGGGTGAGTGGTGTGTGTGGGTGTGAGTGTGGGTGTGTGTGTGTGTGGGGGGTGTGAGAGAGAGGGGATGCAATCATGAGATTATTATCTGATGGTTAATGCAAGTGCGAGCACGCCCAAAAAACATCATCCAAAGGTCCAAAGGTTCAGGTGAATGGGCAATGAAATGCCGTGATGGGGGAGTGGGGGGGGGGGGGGGGGGGGACTTGCCAATAATTCCTGACTGTGAGCCAGGCATATTCTGATGTCAAGCTAAACACTCTGTGTGTATACATTGTACACCTGCTTTGGATGTCCACCAAGGTTTCCTTTCGCTTGGCAGAGCGAAGCGTAGTGATTTGGG
This sequence comes from Hydrolagus colliei, assembly GCA_035084275.1. Classification (NCBI taxonomy): domain Eukaryota; kingdom Metazoa; phylum Chordata; class Chondrichthyes; order Chimaeriformes; family Chimaeridae; genus Hydrolagus; species Hydrolagus colliei. The sequence continues at coordinate 23,587 of JAYJKW010000281.1, read as the reverse complement.
AAGAAGGGTGGGAGGTGGGGTAGGATGGGCTGTGGTGAAGGGGTGGTGGTTGGGGGAGTGGGGAGTGGGGGGGAGTGGGGAGGCAGGGGGAGTTGGGAGAGGTAGTGGGAGGGCAATGGCGGAGTCAATCCCAGGTTTCCGTTCTGTGCGATTGGATGTTTTGAAAATATATTTTATGATGTTGACTGCTCACCAGTCAGGCAATAGAGTGACCCCATGGGAGACATAATAATGTAGACACACACATACCTACAGGTGTGTACCAGGCCGAGCAGCTCGAAGTATCAAAAAATAGGGTCTAAATACCATTGATCTGTTCATAAATCACAATCATGTTTTTTCTTCTGCGCTCACGTGCGCGTGTGTGTGCGTGGGTGGGTGTGGGTGGGTATATAGGTGTAGGAGTGTGTGGGTGAGTGTGGTGTGTGTGTGGGTGTGTGTGGGTGGGTATATAGGCGTAGGAGTGTGTGGATGGGTGGGTGGGTGGGTGTGGTGGGGGTAAATGTGGGAGAGTGTGTATGTGGGGGGTGGGGGGAGTGGCTGTGATGTGTGTAGGTGTGTGTGTGTGTGTGTATAGGGGGGTAAATGTGGGAGTATGTGTGTGGGGAGGAGTGGTGGGAGTGGGGGGACGGGAAGGGTAGATATGGGACAGCGTGTGTGTTTTGGGGGTGGGGGGTTAATGAGGTCACGCAACTTCCAGGAATCTGTTAACATCTTGTCCTCTCCACCCCCCCCCCCCCCCCCCCCTTGTGTGTGTGTGGTGTATGTTTGTGTGTGTATGTTTTATCTCTTTAGTTAAGTGTGGGATAAGAGTGGAGACCTGTAGCTCAGTGGTTAGAGCACTCGCCTTGCAACTGAGAAGACCTGGGTTTAATTCCAGGCAGGTCAGGGCAAAACCTTGGCAAGTTTCTTTAACTCCACACACACACACACACACACGCGCCTGATAATAATCACTCACAAAACAAATAGAATAAATAGGTCGTTTCAACCCACGACTGTTTGTGTGGTTGGGGGGGGGGAGGGACACTCCTGTGCGCAATCGGCTGCCGCGTTTCACCCGCAAATATATATACAGTCTATTCACTTTATGGTATATTCTGTGAAGCGCTTTGAGACGTCTTGGGAAGGCGCTGTATCAAATGCGAGGATTATTATCATTATTATTACTGACGGAGAGGAAACGGCAGTGTTGGTTCAGGGGGTTGGGTGGTGCTAAATAAATTGAGGCAAATTTAGATTGTAACGTTGGTTGGCGGAAATCACCATTGATTTGTGCTACAAAGGGAGGTAAATGGTAACGTTTACACATGTATGTATTTATATAAAAATAAAATGCTCTCAGGAAGTGACTAATCGGCCAAAAATATAAAGGAACAAGCAGGGCAGGTCTCGGAGATGGAATGGGGCGGGCGGCAGGTGGCAGGAATGTCGGCGTTCGGTGTTTGGTCTGTCACTATCCACCCGAAACACACGCACGGCTTCGGAAAGTGACGTCAATAGACTGGATGGAAAGGGAGAGTGTGTGTGTGTGTGTGTGTGTGTTTGTAGCAGCTCGGAGACATACTGCTGGAAGGCTATCCTTGAACGATGGAAGCCCTGATCCCAGCTGTGTCAGAGTGTGCACATGTGTGTGTTTGTGTTTGTGTGTGTGCGTGCGTGGGAGGGTGGATGAGGGGGGATGGTGGGGATGAGGGGTTAGATATGGCCAATGCAGGTCCACTGGTTCCCTCGAGGGAGGGAGGGAAAGAGGGAGGGAGCAGAGCTCAGCCCAGAGTGAGTCACCATCAGTGATTTTGTGGTATGTCATGTATATGCTGGTTGCCTGGTAACCAACGGGAGGGGGTGGGCGGAGGGCGTGGGGGGGGGAGGGGGGGGGTGCAGAGAAACAGAACAAAATAAGGAAATGAATAAGGAAAATTCCCAATGTGAGTTTCATTAGCTGCGTGTCTCCGCAGATAGACAAACACTCTCTCTCCCTCCACTTCCAGTTCCGGCTCCCAACTGATAAATAGTAATAATAATAATCCTCACATTTATATCGTGCTTTCCACGTCTTATCGACGTCTCAAAGCGCTTCACAGAATGTAACATCATCCCAAGGTTGGGATCAGAGCGGGGGAGGGGGGTGGTGGGGGGGGGGTGGGGGTGGGGGGCGGAGGGAGAAGACAAGATAATGTGAGGTTTTACTGCGAAAGTGAAGGGAAGATCTTCGCAGTGATTGAATGCGCCCAAGTCAGGGTGGATCAAAGTGAGAGTTCACTGCGGATAATGGTGGGAGGGGACCAGTGTAGAGTGTTTGTGTTAGAGCACTCGCCTCACGAGCAAGAGGATTCCCCCAGACAGGGCAAAAAAAACAATTGGACAAATTTCCTTACTCCACACCCCCATCACCCTCCACCCCCCACCCCCACCCCCACCCCCCACCCCCCACCCCCCCCACCACACACACACACACACACTAGCGTGTGTGGATTTTCTGTGGGGGGGTAATAAAACTTTTAAAAATAAATAATTTGTATCACTCAATCCGTAACCGTTTGTGGGGGAGGCTGCTGTGCGCGTGTTTCGCTCACGAAATACACAGTCAATTCACTTTACAGTGTATTCTGTGAAGCGCTTTGAGACGTCTCGAAGACATGGTAAGGCGCTGTATAAAATAAGGATTGTTATTCTTAATATATTTGACTACAATATATATATCACGTATATATTGCGTGAATTAACTCACTGGGTTATTAGAGGAAATCTGGTGTGTAACTGCACCAAGCTAAAAATCACAGCAAAGGACAAATAAGATGTTGAAAACAACATTGATTCCACTTAATGTCAGATTGTCAAATTCCATCCCACCTCCCCCCCCCCCCCCCCACCCCACAAACCCCACCACCCCTGTCCCCTCCCCTCCCCACCCCCACCCTCCCTCCCTCCATTTCAACCTTGAATTTTTCCCTCTCGCTAATGTCACTTTTTATTGTCCCTCAGTAGATGTTTTGACATGTTCCCGCCAGACGCTGCCGCTCGCGCATTATCATTTTCTTGTCACTAAACCGTGAATGGCTAAAGCCAGTGTGTGTATGTTTTTTGTATTTTTTTTCTAAATGGGAAACGCAATCAAAGCCTCCACTGGCAACAACAACAACAACAGCCACCGCAGCACAAACGGGCTGGGCTGCCTTTACTCTAGAGTTGATTTCATTGGGAAATCAATTGGGTTTTCCCCCGGATATTTCTCTCTCTTGCTCTCTCTCTCTCTCTCTCTCTCTCTGTCTCACTCTCCTAACTGTTCTCCTAACCTCTGCAACGTCTTGTAGCTCAGTGGTTAGAGCACTCACTCGCCTTACAAGCGAGAGACCTGGGGTTCAATTCCAGGCAGGTCAGGTCAGACACACATGTGCCTAATAATAATCCCTCACAAAAAACAAACAAAAATAATAAATTGGTGATTTCAATCCACGACTGTGTGTGTGGGGGGCGGGGGCGGGGGGGAGACGCTGCTGTGCGCAATCGGCTGCCACGTTTTGCCCACAAATATATATACAGTCAATTCACTTGACAGTATATTCTGTGAAGCGCTTTGAGACACAGGCTAGAAGACGTGAAAAACCGCGATATCAAACGCAAGGATTATTATGATTATTAACGCAACTCTCCCATCTAACACCCCTCTCACCCACCCACCCACCCACCCACCCTTTGCTGTCTGTTTTAGATTAGATCTAAAAACCTACCTCTCTCTCTCTCTCTCTCTCTCTTCCCCACCGCGTCCTCAGTGACATCCCACTTCGATCCACCCTCGCCCTGCCATCCCACCCCTATCTTTGTGAAGCCCTTTATCCTGCAAGGAGGGCACTCCGGTAAAGCTCACAGAAATCCTATCTCGTATCGGTCGGCAGCCAACATTGACTATGACTTATGCAAAGTATGAATTGTAAATAATTCACCGGGACTTGGGCAGATGTGTGTCTTAGGCGATTGTAGGATTGATACGGATACAGACTCATGCGAGCTTTACTGCGTACACTTACGGCCGCGTTTGCCCACAAATAATAATAATAATAAATAACAATAATAATAATCCTTGCGTTTGATATAGCGGCTTTTCCCTTCTTCTAGACGTCTGTCTCAAAGCGCTTCGCAGAATATACTGTGAAGTGAAATTGACTTTATATTCCGTAAGCGCTTTGAGACACAGTCTAGAAGACGGGATAAGGCGCTGAATCGAATGGAAGGATTTTTAAAAAAATTACATTATTAACATCAATAAATAAAGAAAAGTCAGTAATAAATGAAAACGTTTAAACTCTAAACCTGCTTGATTCACAGATCAAAGCAACCAGACCGAGAGGCTCTGAGAATAGCAACGAGAGAGAGACAGAGAGAGAGAGAGAGCGCGAGAGAGAGAGAGAGAGGGAGAGAGGCGCGAGAGAAAGAAAAAACCCCACAAGGTCAGAAAGGCAGAGCTGAATGACAGAGTGGAATGAGGTGTGAATATCAGTGTGTGACTGAACTCAGTGGATGGATTAGACCAGAGAATTCATACCAGAGCTTGTCCACAGCCTTGCTGAGCTTCCTTCCGTTCCATCTTCAAGTCCCAGGTGCGATATATGTCCCTCCAGAGATAGAGAGAGAGAGCGCATTCCATCCCAATATTCTATAATAATAATAATAGATATATAACAATAATATCTGAGTTTCCCGTGAGGAGGTTGGGAGGCGTGGAATTCTCAGCTTGGGTTTGGGAGGGAGTGAGAATAACTGACCTTTCGTGAACCCGATAGCTCCCACTCAGCGATGCGTTCGCCCTCTCAGTTTACACTGGGATCCCTCGTAGCTGGTGTCAACAACAACAACAACAGAATAATAATAATAATCCTTGCATTTGCACTTTTTCACATCTTCTGGACTGTGTCTCAAAGCGCTTCACAGAACATACTGTAGAGTGAATTGACTGTGTATTCGTGGACGAAAGGCGGCAGCCGATTGCACGTTGGATGAAGGTTTAAACTTTTGCTTTAAACTTTCCTTCAGGGGTTTGATACTCTGTGGATGTGTCCCGGTATGCGTGCAACGACTTGCACTTAAAAAGCAAATCTGAGTTGGGAGAGCAGAGATTCTCAGTGCCTCCACACACCAAAGCAAAGGCGTGAATAATAATAATAATAATAATGATACTCCTTCCATTCTATACAGTACCAAATCACATCTTCGAGACGTCACAAAGCGCTTCGCAGATTATCAATATAAAGCGAATTGACTGTGTGTTTTGCGGGTGAAACGCGGCAGCCAATTGCGCACACGCAGACCATACCGAGAGGAAGGATTGGACTGGTGGACGAGTGGCCCACAGAATAACAAACGAGACAAACAAGGCAGTGAGAGAGATGATTTAAATTATTTGTTTTTTTTTAATGCGTTAAAGAATCCTCCTCCCAAGCGGCGAAGTAGAAATTAAAGTGAAACTGTCTGACTTTTATGTGTGCGTGTGTGTGTGTGTGTGTGTGTGTGTTTGGGGAAGGGGGGGTGGGGGGAGCACACAGCGGGGTGGGGGTGGGGGTGGGGGGAGAAAAAGCAAGCTTTTGATGGATTAAAGTAAAATTTGTGTTGGAAAACGAGGAGTGACTTGATTCATTTAAAACAGCAGCCGTTCTCTGTAATTACTCTCTGGGGTGAAGGAAGGCCCTGAAAGGGTCTGTGGTTTGCTTAGCTCTGCAAAGGTTGGGAAATAAGCTTATATTGTATTTGAATTACAGGGAAGGAAAGGGCCGACAGAGATCAATTTGGAACAAACCTTTTATTAGCATATGGGACATACATTACCGTGGCAATCCGCACTCTCACTTTGTAGAGCGATATTTCCAGTTTCTGCTGAGAAGGGATAATTGCATGTTGTCGAGCAAGTGAGATTCCAGGCAATTCCGTATCGAGTTGTTCAAAGGCATCTTGCTCTCTGAGGCTTAGCGAGTCTGTTCAGTGAATACTGAGCCAAGGCAGACTGGTGGGGGGTGGGGGGGGAGGGAAATTAAAGCTTGCAGACAAGACAAGCGAGCGACCGCTCCAGTGTTGTATAAGGACAGGCATCAGGAAGTGTCCCCCTTTGCACAGAAGGTAATCTCTCTCTCTCTCTCTCTCTCTTTTTCATGCAGAGAGTTTCAAAGCATCCAGATTTGAACCCCACCCCCCCACTCTCCCCCCCCCTCACCAAAAAAAATACATTTACTCGTGTCCTTTTTTTTTACTGACAGAACCGGCAACAACAACAAACAATAATGACTTGAAAAGGGTAGGACTGAATTCAACAAATTCGGAAAAACCATTGTATATCAATGGCTCCCTCCCAATTCTTGTCTCTACCCAGTGATCACTACTGTGTGTGTGTGTCTGTGTGTGTGTGTGTGAGGGGTATGTGTATGCCATAATAATAATCCTTGCGTTTGATATAGCGCCTTATCACATCTTCGAGACGTCTCAACGTGCTTCACAGGACAAGACTGCAAAGTGAATTGACCGTATATTTTGTTGGCGAAACGCAGCAGCCAATTGTGTGTGTGCGCGCGGCGCGCGCGCACGAGCGTGTGTGTGTGTGTGTGTGTGCGGACTTGCAGACTTGCAGCTCAGTAGCGTTGCTACCTGTGGTTAAACTGACCTTTGAGGCACATGTGGGCAGCGCACACACCACAGGCCCAAGCAAAATTTGTAACACAGGAGGTGGGGGGCGTTCGGCCCATCGTGTCTGGTTGAAAGAGGAACGAACGGTGACCGGGTATTGGAGAGTTCCTCAGCAAAAGGAATGTCAATGGAAGGAGGGAGGGAGGGAGGGACGGAGGGAGGGTGGAATTGGGGTGGGATGGGGTGAGGGGGAGCAAGTGATCTGGAATACCTGGCCCTATCCTCATACCTGTTGGGCTGCCTGTCTGCGACATGAAATAGGCAGCATGTGGGAGATGAGAAGAGTTTAGCCGATGGTGTATTATACAGAAGGTTTTAATAGGGTGAGGTGAGAGAGGTGTTGGGAAACAGGTGAGAAAATGATAAAAGGCTTAATTCAAAGATCATAGCTATACATATAGCCATGTATTTAGTGGGTGTTCAGACCTGGCAGAGACTTTGTACGGAACGATTGAAGAGGATTTTGCAAGTTAAATTAACACTCGCTGCCTGGATGCACAGCTATAATGCTTTTGACATTATTCAGAGCTCATATTATGACATGTTTTATGCAGGAGCACAGGAAAGAGTTGGCGTTTTAGAATTCGAGAATAAGTGACCCAATTTTTTTTGTGTTATTTTTTCTTGAAGGATTTTTTTATCAGGCGTGTGGAGTAAAGAAACGTGCCCCAAGGTTTCACCCTGCTGGGAATTGAACCCAGGTTCTCTCACTTGCAAGGCGAGCTACAGGACTTCATTCCATTGCCTCTCCTCCTTCTCAATGTTTTTTTTTTCCCCCCCTGTAAATATTTATAGGCATAACTTTCACCTACTTATCCTGTCAAATCTAGTCAAATTTGAATTCCGGGCAATTTTTGCCGTTCAACGCAAGCCACGCTGCTTCGGGTTCCTATTTAACTACACAAGGTAACCCTTTGTTTCAGGAGTCTTTGCTGCCGACAAGATTTGCAAAGTGAGATGAGGAGACAATAGAATTAGAGGGGGGTGAGGGGTGGGGGGGTGGGGGGTGGGGGGGTGGGGGGTAGGGGGTGGGGGGTGGGGGGTGGGCGGTGGGGATGGGTGGGGACCTCTTTATGGAAATAATTAAGCAAAGTGAGGGCAATAGGCGGATATAATAAGTGCATTACTAACCCTAGCACCTGTCAAAGTGAATGGTACACACCTAACACGAAGCTCATAAAATATGACACGCCACCGTTTGATTCAGAAATGTTGTTTGTTTTGGAACAAGTCTTCGGAGCAAGTACCAGTGGGTTGAATGGGTTTGTGGAGCAGCTCAGAATGCACTATGTACCAGGGTATTGACTATGGATCTAGACTACAGTGGACCTGACCTGCCATTGGCTCCCCAGATCTCCACCGTCAAACAAACAGCTTTGGAAAAAGAAAGTTTTGTTAGGTCGGCTCAGTGGGTAGGATTCTGGCTTCCGGGTCAAAAGGTTGGGACCCACGTTGGGTCTTTGAGCTCGTAGGCCAGGGTTAACACTCTAGTTCGGTACTGGGGAAGCGTTGGATCTACAGAGAAAGAGAAGGGAATTTTCTTCTGGTGTCCGTGAACGAAGAAGAGAAAGGTCTTCAGGCGCGAGCTGAAGGATGGGAACGAAGTGGGGGGGGGTGTGGGGTGGGGGGGGGGTGAATGAAGCCAAGGAGTTGAGGGAGGGAGGGAAACTTCACAGTGAATTCTATCCAGCGTATTTGTCTGGTTTTTCCCTTTTCGATCCCATTTAAAACTTTCTACACTGTACCTGTGAGATTTCCTCTTTCAAGGTGGGAGAGAGCCCCTGGCTCGTCCAAATCATTACTCTCAGCTCATTTTTCTAACCACTGACAATCACTCTCACTGCTCTGGTCTGCAAGTGGGGAGGGGAGGGGTGGCGAGGGGAGGAGAGAGTTGAGATGTAAAAAAATGATTCCATTCTTAAATACAGAATTTGGGGTTGAAGCACTTGAGAATAAACAGGTTAATTTTGTTCGTGTGTGTGTGTGCGTATGAAGACCCATATATATATATATATATTGGGCATCGGAAGCCTGAATGAGTTGTGATGGTCTTCTGCACATTCAGTAAATAACTGGGACTTGTTGTCACGAGTGAAATATAAAGGTTACACCGTGAAGGGCAGCCATCTATCATTTTTATTACCGGTGAGTGAGTTATGACCTTATATTTTCACACATTGTGGGAAAAATAAAAAGCATATTTCTTTCCTCTCACCTCACCACGGTTTCTGCACCCAGTTTCAATATATATATATATGTTTTTTTAATGAGGTTTCTAATACTATTTTCAATTCAAGTTTTTTTTTGAAAATGAATGCGGTTTTTACTGCGGTTAAACTCCGGAGGTAGTTACCCCCAAGCCCTGGCTCGATAGCTATTTCAACCTTATACGCTCCAGAGTTAGGTACAGTAGGGGTGTGTGTCCCTCCAGGGAAAGTGAGAGAGAGCTTTTATTTCCAGACAATGGAGATTTGCATTTACAAAATGTTAAGTTTGCATGTTAAGGTGCCAATTAAGCAAGTCTTAAGCAATGGTGATGAGTTTTCTCATGTGTCAGACACCTGGCTGGGAGAGAGCCCAAGGCTTGAGTTGAGATGAAGGTTACGGGGTGGTGGGTGGGGGGGGGGGAGTGGCATTTGGTGACCACTCCATCCACCCTATACCGCCTCTCTTCTGAAAAGCGCTATCTAAATGTTATTCTGTTGTTGTTGTTTCCCTGTTGGGAGGACTTCTCGAAAAAAAAGTGCTTCGCGCTGTAAGGTACAGTGAGTTTATTTGAGAAAAGGAGGTAAATTGAAGTTTCCTTTTGACAACAAACTGGCTGTTTTTTCAACGTGGGTTTTCTCGGAACAACGAGCAACAGACCCACTCCTCGTTCTCTTTCATCACCGAAAGTTCCCATTGCGAACAGATGTATTCTCAGTCACTGTTCTCAATTATTTTTTTTTAACACACCGGATTTGTGGAACGCTTTATTTTTTAAACACAGGAATGTACAGAACCGGAAAAGATCCATGTGGTACATTTTGCCAACACTATCTATCTATATCTATATATATATGTATATATGTATATATATGTATATATATATATATACATATATATATACGCTATACATATATATATACATATATATACATATATATATATATATACAGAGATGTATATATATATATATATATATATATATATATATACATCTCTCATATTCTAAAATTGATTTCTTCGCCAAAATAGCTATCGAATTCCTCCCTCGAATTCTCTGCTCATCATCCCAAGCTTCTCAGTCAGCTTGCTGGGAGGGAGAATTGTATTTTAGTTGGTGGGTGGGGGGGTGGGTTCCTGTTTCCAACCGCAGTACAGTATTTGGATCTTCACAAAGCCAGTTTCTTTGTCTTAATCCATAGGTCATATTCTCAAGGTCTGGGTAAAGCTAGATCTTCTTTTTGCAGGAAGAAGAGTAAAGGAGTAAGTAAGGAATTTGGGGGTGGGGGAGGACTGTGTGGTATATAAACCGTGGCAGAGGCTGGTTGGGGCCAAGTGGCCTGCTTCGCACACTGTATGTACTTTCTTTGTAATAATCTGATTTCCTAGCAGCCAAGTCTCACCAGATCAGCAAAGACATGGGCTTTCATTAATTCCTTACTTTAGCGGCTGACATTGGCACCTCCGTTTAGTCAACAATCCGTGTTCCAGGGACTCTCCTCCCCTCTGGCATTAAGTTGAAGAAACCTTAAGAGTAAATGGTTAGGAGACTGTACCACCTCTGCCTATATGACCAGATCCACACAAACAACAAGCCTGAGCAACAACAATAACAACTTTGATGTGTATAGCGCCCTCCACGCCGGATAGCGTCTCAGAGCGCTTCACAACAACGGATCCCGGGACCAAGCCAGGGGCAGGGGGAGAAAGGTGACCAAAGGCACGGTCGAAGAGAAAGGTCTTTAGCTGAGTTCTGTGAATATTTCCCAGCTCTTCTTGATCTGAACATGGTTTGTTCGGCTGATAGTGTGTAATGAGTGTGGAAACTGACGCCCCGTAGCTTTGACGGTGGGGAAGCCATCTACCGATGCCTCTTGCAAGCATAACCTTTCCATTCTCCCAATGATTAATAATAATAATCCTTGCGTTTGATATCGCGGCTTTTCACGTCTTCTAGACCGTGTCTCAAAGCACGTGGATTACAGAATGTACTGTAAAGTGAATTGACTGTATGTATATTTGTGGGCGAAACGCGGCAGCCAATTGCGCACAGCAGCGTCCCCCCCACCCACCACACGCACAAACAAACAGTCGTGGATTGAAATTACCCAATTTTGTTTTTCGAAAGTCTCAGTTATCAGGCTTGTGGAGTAAGGAAACTTGCCCAAGGTTTCGCTCTGGATTCGAATACATTTGATCGAAAGATGACCAACGCAATATGAGTGCTGGGCCACATAAAGAAGTCTGTCTTACCTTTTTTTTGTAGCTAGCCTTTTTGAGGACTGTTTTTGGGGCTATATCACGCAGTTTGATTTAAACCTTCCAGATGAGAGTTGGTTTGCTCGTTGAACTGCTTCATAGTGGCTTGACCCATTTTGTGACCTTTGACGTTTCAAATGGCATGTGAAAGGACACAAAAACACGTTGGTTTTGGCCCCTTGTTAAAACTGTGGGCGCTCACACATTCCAGTTCACAGTTTAATCTGTTTGTGCTCGTGTGTGTGTGTGCGTGCTTCTATCAAGTCTCACATTCCCCAAAGTTGTTCAGTAATTGTACACCGAATGGATCGTTAAGCGCTAACTTGACTTTGCTTTGTCATCAAATGCAAACGGGCATCACCTGGACTTTATTAAACCTCAGCTCGCAACTCCACAACAGCCGACCGAAGTTATAACCCATTTTCGGTAATTAGTGGTTGGGGTGCGGTGAGGGGGAAAAGTCTCGATTGAGTCAGTTTCTCTTGGTCCGCGAAATCCTTTTGAAGCGGCGATGTGAGAGAGGTAAGTCCATCTCTCTTTCCTCCGTATTCCTGAATGTTTTTTTTGCTGCCCGGGTGCTTATCCGACACTCTTTTTGAAACGATTCTACTGATCCTGCCTCCGTAGTCGACAAGTTTCCAACAGAGGAAGAGCTCGGTCAGTGAGACCCGTCGGGGGGCAATCTGTCCTTTTTGAGTTACCAATGAACCTTTTGGTGTCTCCTCCAGCAAATCTCAACAACAACAATAACGACGACTTGGATTTATCTAGTCTCAGAGCGCTTCAAATCTCCTGCTTTGGCAACAGATTTCCAGCCTTTGAGTTGGAACCTTAAAAGATCCAATTCTGTTTGGCAATGCTTATGATGTCGTTGAGGCCATGAAACCCGGACCTGGGTTGTGATATTGGAGGATTGGGTCCTGTAGGTTGGGTGACATTGACTTGGCTTGATGCATCTTTACAGGAAATCTGACCAGGTTCCCCCCACCCCACCCCCCCCACCCCCACTGTGCTGTGACCTGTCTCTGCTTGTCTCATCATCAATATCATACCTGACCATAACAATGCCATCAGAAACACATCTATTTGCATCATAAAAATTAGCCAGTAAGTCACAAGCTTGCATCATAAGAGATTAAAGGACAAACACACGCACACGAATAATAATAATAATCACATTACACAAACCAATAACTGGGGCTCGGTGGTAGGGTGGATTGAGAAAGTCTGGACTTCTATTCCAAAGAAGGTTGTGTGTACTTTGCAAAGAGAAGTCGGCTTCAAGACTACGTTGTACTTAAGTGCTACCCTGAGATGCAACTTATTTACACCTGGACATCCTCTCACCCTACTGTACCCGTACCGTAGACACAGATCACCTCAGGTCAACTTGTCAATATTGTGATGGTTTCATGTCTAGACTTGCGTCACTCGATGAATCAACGCCGGATTTGGGTGTGAGTGGCCTTGACGAAAAGAGGAGAGTCGAAGAGCGAGAGAGAGAGAGAGAGAAAAAGCGAGAGAGAGAGAGAGAGAGAGAGAGTGAGATAAAAGGCTGGTGCTTCCTCCATTCCATTAAGAAGTTGGAGGGCAGATAAGGCAATTGCGAGGCCATTAAGGAAACGGAATGAAACATAAAAGGTAAATGTAATCCGCGTGCTCTGGTATTTTCCAACTCTCTGTTCCTGCACAAAAAATCACTCAGGATGTCTCTTCATTCACTGCCTTGGGCTCTTGAGTTTTGCGCCACTCGGCAGGAAACTGAAGAGGGGCTGCCAGACACGAAGCCATAACATCCAGCTGGCATTGCCAACTCGCAATTAAAAGGCAGGAATAAATAAGAGGTGGCGTTCCTATTCTTAGGTTTTCCACCGAAAAATGAGTGAATGAGTGAGTCTCACTCTACACAGGAACACTCCTTGTTTTGCTTTGCTGTTCGTTATCTCGGGTGTTACTTCTTACCATCGATTGTTAAAGTTAAAGAGGCCAGTCTTGCGAGTGGAACTGGGTGTCTGAACAGACCGACTGCTTCTATAACATTAAGGCTTAATTAATGAATTGATGCCCATTTGGTTGGCATTGCAATCTCGGCTCCTAGCTAAGGCACTTCTGGAAGGTTGGGTGATCAGGAAACAATTTCATAACACATCTGTTAGTGCCCCTCCCATTAAAGAACAAAATGATAGGAGGCCCTGAGTATCTGAAGCTCACCTCCCCCCACACGCGCGCGCACACACACACATAGGTCACCAGTTTGATTCCTGGTAGGTGTTGAGTTGGCTGATCTCGTTGGGAGCAGTTGTTAAGTTATCTCCTTGATCAGGGTTGACATCGGTGAGACTGCTTCTCGTGCTTGTCCAGGTCCCACCCACCCCCCCCACCCCCACCCACTTCGCTGCTCTGGAATAGTCAGCCATTTGTGGACCTGGGCTGAGAAAATAAGTTCTAGGTTCACTTCTGGTGCCCTTCAGAGTCGAATCGGCTGCAAACTCTCATTGCCAAAGCTCACCTTTGGAATGAAGTAGCAAAGCTTGCGGCTCAGTATAGGGTCAGAACTAGGCCATTCAGCCCCTCAAGCCTGATCTGTACCTCAACCTCCATTTGTCCGCCTTAGCTCCGTATCCATGGATACCCTGACCTGAGAAACATCCATCAAACTGGGCGCCAATACTACTGTGTGTTTGTGTGTGGGGTGGTGGGGGGGGGAGAAAAGTGAATCTCGGGTATTGTCAACCGATGTCCATTGCACGTTCTGGGAAGTGGGGAGATCAGGCCCTGAGAATCCTGGCTGATTTCCACTCCCAGGCTGCTGGTGATGATTGAGGCTGTTGTCAAGTAGTGTGGTTGAATGAGGTCGAGGCTCTTTGAGCACAGATTGTGGATAGGATTTGGTTCCCCTCCAAGTACGGAGGTTATTGGATTTACCAGAAAGAGCCAAGAGCACAAGGAGAAAGAGAGGATTGGTAGTGGTAGAGAGGTGGGGTGGAGGGGGTGGTGAGGGAGGGGAGAGAGGTGGGGTGGAGGGGGTGGTGAGGGAGGGGAGAGAGGTGGGGTGGAGGGGGTGAGTGGGGGTGGTGAGGGAGGGGAGAGAGGTGGGGTGGAGGGGGTGGTGAGGGAGGGGAGAGAGGTGGGGTGGAGGGGGTGAGTGGGGGTGGTGAGGGAGGGGAGAGAGGGTGGTGAGGGATGGGAGGGAGTTGAAACCTTGGGTCTTTTTTTAAAAAAACACACACACACATTAACATTGCAAATTGAGTAGCCACAGGCAGGACAATGTTATCAGTGATGTGTTTTATTACTGTGCTCACAACCTACACATTACCCCAGTGTGTGAGGCAGTGACTTGACAAATCTCTCTCCTGGCGCTCTCTCTCTCTCTCTCTCTCTCTCTCTCAGAAGGAACAAGAAATTAACCGACTGACTACAGAGAGATTTGTCCATTAGCACAAACAGTGCCTGGCCAAAACCTGCTTGTAATATAAGCCTGGCGTAGAATCTCCCTCTAATCAACCGCAGATTATTTCTGTGTAAATCTTCAGTAAAGATGTCATAGACACCTTTAATACCCTCTGTGAACAGCCAACCACACGACTCCCGGCTGTCAGTTTAAATAAAAAACCCAGGCCTGAAACTTGGAAAATCTAGGATGGTGAGAGGTGGAGGGTGGGGGGTTATTGGGGGGAGTGATCTATTAAATCTATTCTGTCAGTATTATTGGCAAAAATAGGAGTTTTTTAAAATCCACGGTTAGTACAGTGAACACATTTTAATTCGTTTTTCTCTCTCAGGTTTGTTCATTTAAAAGGCTATATATACATATATGTATATATTGTACAGTATATATAATATATATTATAATATATATGTGTGTGTGTATATGTGTGTAAGTGAGCCCTTGATTGCATGCAACAGGCAGTCGGAAGGGACTGATTTCAGAGTCGAAATCTCATTACCTGTAGTAATTTCTGGTGATGATTTAAATTGTTTCACAATTTGCCTTTGTAACGTTGACACAACCGTTACCAAACTCTGACTCACCGTCCTATTCACCGATTACACCATCAGACGTTTTCATCAGACTAACCCCAATTACTTCTCGTGCACTCTTCAGATCAAAGGCCTCTCCCCCGGTCATGATTTACACGCAATAGTTGAAAACCTGTTATTGACCTTGATTTGTAAATCCCACGTTGACATGTAGTCCCACCGTTAGGGTTGGAATCGTACACTAATGTTTGGGATAGAGAGCCACTAAGCCACAAGTACTTGCCTCCTCATTGTGCCAGAAGCACTCACACCATAGAATAATAATAATAATAATAATTCTTGCCTCTGATATAGCGCTTTTCTAGTTAGCTATTACTGCTAATACCAATACTCTTCTAGTTAATTGCCACCAACTGTACGTATGAACTGAATGATTGCCATTGCTTTCATTTCCCCCTCTGTAACCTCACATCTTCTCATTTAACGTCACAATCGTAATGTGTGTGCGAAATTAATCCTTTTAATAGAGAGACCTTCCTTGGCAATATTGTCTGAGTATTATAATAATAATAATAATAATAATACTAACCATTGCGTTTGATGGAGAGCCTTATCACATCACATCACTGAGATGCCTCAAACAGCTTCACACAATATACTGTACTATAAAGTGAATTTTGTGGGCGAAGTGTACATCGCGTGGGCGAAGTGTACATCGCGTGGGTGAAACGCGGCAGCCAATTGTGCACAGCAGCCTCCCCGCAAACAGCCGTAGACTCAGCGACCGAATTATTAGTGTATCGGGAACGCAGCCTTAAGAATGTGTTGGGGGGCAGGTTTCATTGTCCTTCGCTTATATAGCTTTTCTTTTAAATAATCAGCCGGAGAAGTTTAGGGGAAATCTGCGTGGCTGATGTGATACGATTGCGGAGCGGGGGGGTGGCTTTCTGCTGCTGTTTCCTACAGATGACTCTCTGACGCTCGATGGGTTAATACGCTACGTCTGATTCTGAATAACTCTCGCTCCATATGGAAAGCCCTCCTCTCGGCTAGCTGAGCGGTGCAATCAGCCAGCCACGCACACACAACAGGGTTGGCTGCCTGGCATTGTACACAGACCCAGCTTTCATAAGCCTAAATCCCATTTGGATGCTGAAGTATTGCCTCATATTAAATTTCACGTAAGTGATATTGCAAGATTCTATGACATTCACATTCCTCAAGGGAGCCCTTCAATCACCTTTTCCCAGCCTGTTCAACACAACCATTTTGTTTATACATTACTGCCCTTGCATAAAAAAATGCTGAACGCACTTTTTTCTCTCTCTCTCTCTCTCTCTCTCCTTTTTTTTATTGACTACTTTGCACATTTGCATAAATGCAATTAAATCATTTCCCCGCACTTCGCCTGTTGTGTGTGTGTTTTGTTTTGTTTTTGAACCTGGGACTCACTGTTTGTGGTTGCAAGAATAACCTTTTTTTAAAAAAAACTGCATTTGTTGGTGTTTAAAAGAACTAATTTGCCTTAACACTGAAGCCGCTATAATTAGTGTTAGCCTTACCCTAGTGATGTGACTGCCAAAGGGGAGGAGGGCATGTGTGTGCGTATGTGCGTGTGTGTGTATGTGCGTGTGTGTGTGAGGCAAAGCTATGTTCACACTGCCTGTGTCACAACTAGTGCTGTTCTGAGTCTGGCTTCAATCATTTTTCGCTCACAAATATATACAGCCAATTCACTTTACTATTGTATAATAAAACTATAATAAATTGGTCATTTCAACCCACGGACGCTGCTGTGTGCGATCGGCTGCCGCGTTTCGCCCACAAATATATATACAGTCAATTCACTTGACAGTAAATTCTGTGAAGCGCTTTGAGACGTCCCAGAAAACGTGAAAAGCCACTATATCGAACGCAAGGATTATTATTATTATTATTGTTTTATTTAGCTTTGAGGTCAGGTACTCCATTATGTTTAACAGTTGTGAATCCTCTGGCTGGTGTGTGCGTCAGCTAAGCTATCAATGCCAACATGGGTTTCATTCACATATCATCTCTTCTGACCAGATCACCCCTCTCTCTCTCTCTCTCTCTCTCTCCCTACCTCTCTCTCCCTACCTCTCTCTCTCTCTCTATGTCTGGGTCCTGACGATTGTCCAATTGTCCATTTGTTGAGTATTTTTTTTAAAATAATGAATTGAAAACCAGGCAATCAATGATTTCTGTCTGGCCTGGCCCATTGGGGGAAAGCTTGCCCAAGAGTGGAACCTTTCGACAGACAAAATGTTTGAAGAGGGGCGTGATTTTATACAGCTATAATCCATCCCACAATTTAGGCATTTTTTGACCAATATTATTTTCATTTCCTCCGTATTATTATTATTATTATTTCTTCTTCTTCATTTGCCCGATTTTGAATTCATCCGCAAACAAAACTGACCCGAAGTTGACTGAACACTTATTCCCTGCGTTGCCTCCGAGGGAGAGGGGACCTGGTCAGTCGCAGGCATGTTATTATTAATTATGGATTATTATTGTTATTGAAAGGTCAATTTCATCACGGCTGACGCGTGTGTGGCATTTGCCCACCACACACAAGACCATAAGAATTATTCTCTTGTATCAGGAGGTCCTGAGCTAAATCCCCCCTTTTATTTTTAAACTAAAGGAGTGTGTTTGGCTGACAATTGGGAGCTTTACATTTTTTTGCGATAGTGAAGGGTCCAATCTTTCTGCATCTCTCTCTCTCTCTCTGTCTGTTGTCTGTCTGTCTGTCTGTCACCGTCTCTCTCTGGTCTCTCTCTCTCTCCACACGCTATGTGTTGACACGCCAGGTTAATTTCATAAATCCCTTAGAAATCGTTGGAACCAATTTACTTTCTCCAGACACACTGCAGTATGTTCGATTAATGATCGAAACATTTAACACTGAACTGTATAACTCACTTGTGGGCAATGTGGGCTTTCTCTCTCTAATCTTTTTGCTATACAGATCAGATTTCCCCCTCCCCCACCACCACCCCCAACATCCCAACACCCACCCTCTCTCTCTCTCTCTCCATCCGTCCCTCCCCTCTGCAAATACTATGACTATAGTCCATTGTCCATGACTAGTTTGCACAACGGTCCAGACTTGGAATCGTCACCTTTTTGCACCAGTTCAAGAAACATAATAATAATCCCAAGACAAAGTTCCCATCTCCACATATACAAAGAGAGAGAGAGAGAGGAGAGAGAGGGTGGGGGGGGGGGGGGGGTGGGGGGGGTGGAAGAGATGGATGTACCAGTGCTGTTCATCTTTAACCCGTTTCACCACCGTAAAAACACACAGTCACTAACGCTTTACAGCATATCATGCGGAGAGTTTTGAGGCGTCTCAGTGAGATGACAAGGCGCTGTGTCCAATGCGAGGATTATTATTAACATGTCACTGGCATTGAGGCCTTTCAAACAGACTAATTTTATTTAAAAAGAAATAAAGGGTCTGTCATAAATAAGGCTCGTTTTGAAGATTATCATCTTCTTGTGAATAAACGCTGGAACCTAATCAGAAATAATAGCCATTTAAAAAAAGATATATATTTATACTATATATATCTCCAGGATCATTGTAATTATTCTCGTTTTTTTTTGGTAACCTACAAGATTCTTTTTACATAAAAAACACTAATGGTTTAAAAAGTTCAGCTGTAACCAGACGAAATGTGTGTGTGTGTGTGAGAGAGAGAGAGACCTGGCACACAGCCTAAAATAACCTTCTCAAGCCATGTTTTCACAATGCAGCCTTTTAGCTTTCCTCTTTTTGTTGATCATAACCATAGCCTCGTTTATAACACTGGCGTTAGGAGAGAGAGCGAGAGAGAGTGAGAGAGAGCGACGGGAACTGTGTAAGGCTGACTATGTGTGTATGTATCTGTGTATGTTTGTGTATGTATGTGTGTGTCTATATGTATGTGTGTGTGTATATATATGTGTGTATGTATTTGTGTATCAATCAAAATTACATTTATATAGCGCCTTTCATGTTGGGAGGTGTATGAGAGTGTATTGTATATATGTATGTGTGTGTATATGTGTGTATTGTATACATATATGTATGTGTGTGTGTTGAATGTATGTGTGCATATCTATCTATGCTAATATAAACTGGCTGTGTAGTGTTATTTCCACTGGGGCACAGAGTTTTTCAAGGTAAAAGAAGAATTCAGTGGTGGGGGTGTGTTTTGGTGAAAAGTGAAATCAGACAGATACAGGCAAACAATATCAACTCAATTCTTTATTGTTGTTTTTGTATATTGCAGAAGCATTGAGGGAAATGGAATGTAAATACACACACACACAGAGCTGGAAGGGATCTGTGAAATAGCTCCTCTATTGGGAGTAAATTTCAGATCAATATTTTAATTGCAAATTGAGTACTTAAATTTACTTTTGCAAACTTATTCTTCCCTCCCCTTCCACCCCCCACCCAAACCCATCAATATCTCAAAGTTATTTCACAACAAAGATTTTTTTAAAAATGATATTAAAAGCTATTCAAGTCTAACCCGGCTAGAATTGCCATCAATTGGCTTCTCCTGCAGTCTCTGTCTGTCTGTCTGTGTTTGTGTGTGTGTGTGTGTCTGTGGGTGTCCCTCACTCCTGTATTGTTTTGGAAATTCCCTTGTGGAATCAGAGAGACAGATGCCTGCTCAGATATCCTCTGGGAGGACAGTCAATTATTTAATTATACCCTCCTGCCTTCATTAATAGCACAGAGCCCAGCCAGTCCTGACAACATTGGTTTAGAGAGACACACCATCTCTCACTCTCTCTCTCTCTCACACTCACATACAGAGGCTCTGTGTCTGTGTCTGTCTGTCTGTCTGTGTGTGTGTGTGTGTCTCCTAGTCTCTTAATAATTTGAGATACATGTCAAGCTTGGTGGAAAGTGTCAGGATTGGTGGAAGGTGAACTGGATGGGGATCTTGAGCGTCTTTTTTTCTCTCTCTCACACACACTCACTCCTTTCTCCCTCACAAACACACTCTCTCCCACACACACACACACACTCTCTGTCTCTTACTATATCTTTTTGTGTGTGTCTCTCTCTGTCTGTCTGTCTCTGGCTTCTTGTTAAATGCAAAGCTAAAAAGGCATCTGTAAAAACAAAGGCACTTCATCGATTACCAACCACTCATTTTTGGGACACACACACACACTGTAACATTCATCACTGATCAGATAAATTATTCGCAGTATAATTTAACTTATATATCTCTCTCCACCATTCCCCTTTCCCCCCATCTCTCTCTCTCTCTCTTGCTGTAACAGAAATACCAAACAGTACTCAACAAAAAGGGCAGGTTAGCTTCCATCATTGTGTGTGTGTGTGTGTGTGTTTTAAACTCCCCCCACCACTTAATAAATTTATCACTCTTTACATGTACCAGTTCCTCAGAATTCTCTGCATTAATTCATTCATGTATTCTAATGAATGTGGTTTATTCCCCCACCCCTTCCCTTCTCCCTTTTTCTGTTAAACAAATACATTCACACATACACACACAACATCACTATGAACACCAAACCGTTGGGTGTGTGTGTGTGTGTGGGGGTGATTAGTCCATCTCTTATACATGATAGCTCCTGTCCCTATATGACAAAATGTCACACATTAAAGAGTTAAGTTGCCAACAGCTCTCCTCCCCACCCCTCCCTCCCTCCCTCGGGTGTGTGTGTGTGGTGGGGAAGGGGGGGGGGGTCTAAATTTGGAACGTGTTCCAAAGGAACCCTCAACACATTGAATCCTGAGAACTTGCAAGGCTAGATTTACCCCCCCCCCCCCACCCCCCCCACACACACCCGCCTACATACAGAGCAGAGAAGGTTAGGCACTTACACACACACACATATACAGTATATACATATATAATATACATATAGAAAATATATAATAGGGTATATTCAGGGAACTTTGATAAGATTTTCAGACAAGTCCATACAGATAGCTACTCAACACACACACACAATACATACACGCACAATACACATACAATATACACACACAATACATACACACACAGTACACATACAATATACACACACAACACACACAATACATACACATACACACAATACATACACACACAGTACACATACAATCTACACACACAATACACAGACAATGCATACATACACACACAATACATATACACACACGATATACACACACACACACACAATACATCCAAAGCAGAAGTTTAAAGCTTCTGAATAATATTATTATATTATTACACACAGCGACCTGTTTGGGTTCTATATGGCCAGAGAGCCAGTGAATATTCATCCACAGGTTTGTTCGGTTTCACTCAGTTGAGATAAACTGGAATTTTTTGGTGCTTTTGACAAAAAAATTTCAAGAAGACGAGAGAGAAAGAATATAATACAGAGAGAGAGAGAGAGAGGAGGGAGAGAGAGGGAGACTGGGAGAGACACAGGGAGAGGGAGACTGAGAGAGAGAGACACACTTAAAGACTGCCTAAAAAAAGTCTTGTTTTGTCTTTGGCAAATTTATTGTCCCAGTCTAGGTGTATGTGTGTGTGTGTTTATGTGGAGTATATGTGTGTGTGTGTGTATGCGGGGGTATATGTGTGTGTGTGTGCTTATGTAAACACACACACACATATACCCCCACATACACACATATGTGTGAGGAAGGGGGTGGGGGGTGAGGAGAGGGCTCTTTACCGAGGAACTGATCATCAACAGTTTCAGGCAAGAGAGAGAGAGAGAGAGAGAGAGAAGGAACAAAAAATAACAAGAATAGCGTCTATTAAATCTATTAAATCCTACTTTTCGGTGTAATTATTGGCGGCGGAGTTTGATTTGACGATTTATTTGCTTCTCTCTCGTCGTATTTTTATTTAATCTCTCCCCCCCCCTACCCCCCGAATGTTGCCTCCCCACGTCTAGTTAATGTGTAACTAGTTAACTAGAGGAGATGGCGAATCATTCTAACCCGGAGTCGTGACTGATAAATAAATGTCTCGTTTTGCAAATTCTTTTTTTTAAGTCTTTCTGATCGGCGCCCGCGTTAAATATTCTTTTATTCAGATTCCACCGTTTAATCGTGGAGTTCCTCCCTTTAGCTCTGTGGTTAGTCACACAGGATTCACTCACTCACTCACTCGCCTTTACACACGCGTGAGAGAGAGAGAGAGAGAGAGAGAGACCTGGGTTCGAATCCAGGCAGAGTCAGGTCAGGTTAGGTCAGGGCGAAACCTTGGGCAAGTTTCCTTACTCCTCACACACACACACACAGACAGACAGACACACACACACACACACACGCAGACGCCTAACAATAATTCCTATAAAAAACAATAATAAATTGATAATTTATTACTGTTTTTGTGCGCAATCGTTCGCTCTCTCCCACAAACATATATACAGTCAATCCCCTCCTACACAGTATATTCTGTGAGTCACAGTCTCCAGAAGACGTGAAAACCCTCTGTATCCAAATGCCAGGATTATTTTTGTTATTGTTAATTGCATTTGAGATCCCGGCTGGATCGATTCCATCCCCCCCCCCCCCCCCCCCACCGCCTCTCTCTCTCTATCTCTCTCCCTCCCTCCCTCCTATCTCAATCTTGTTTTGTCTGGGTTCTTTCTCTGCCTATTCTCCCACTTCAGCTGTGTATATAAGCTAAGCGCTCTGAGACGCCATCCGGCGTGGACGGCGCCATATAAATCGAAGTTGTTGTTATATATACGTGTGTATATTAATAATAACAATACCTGGAGCTGAGACAGCCCCTCAGCTGCGGTTTCGAGGCGTCTCAAATCCCTTCAGGGAATGTTTTTAATCGTATATACTGTATATATTTTTCTTCAGTCATGTTAACCGTTATTTTTAAATTAAAAACACACGGATTAAGTCAGTAACCCCTATGTGTTGTGGGAGAAACGCGGCGCCCAATTAATTGCGCACAGCCCCCCCCCCCCCCCCCACACACACACAGTCAGGCAGTGGGTTTGAGAGACAATATTATTATTATTATTATCAGATTTTATTTCTCTTTTGATGAAGGGAATCTTACCCTCGGGGAAAGCGACCCCGCAAACCGACTGAGACCCGGCCGGGTTCTCACTGATACCTGGGTATACAAACACAGGAGAGTGTGGGGGGGGGGGGGGGGGGGGGGGGGGGGGGGGGGGGATGGGGGAAAGGTGGGGGGGGGATGGGGGGTCAAAGGGGGGGGGGGGGGGATGGGGGGAAACTTGCCCGGAGTTTTTATTCCCCCCCTTTTCTATTCTCAGCTCAGTCAGTGGTCGCGGGATTTTCCGAGTGAGAATCCTCTCCGTGTTTTTATTTAGTTACAATAATAAGCTTCCAAAAAGCGCGCTCTCTCTCTTTAAAATGTATATATACATTATACAGTACATAATAGAACACACACACACACACACACAGAGAGTTGGGGGA
>JAYJKW010000249.1:0-25509 GCA_035084275.1 Hydrolagus colliei | reverse complement strand
GTTTTTAAAAAGAAAATGGATTTAAATAATCCACTTTGTGTTGGAAAGACAAAGACTATTTCAAAGGGAACCTTAAATTTTTTTTGAAACCTTTCTACTCGAGTAAAATTGCAGAAAATTAAGGCAGGGCAGGAAACTTATACATTCTGTTACATAGCAGCATAGCGTTGTCAACAGATAGAGCCATTGAATAATAATGCAGTAAAAGCCTGTTTATCCGGCACCCTCGGGATCTGACCAATGCCAGTTAAAGCGCATGCTGGATATTCAGACGAACACACACACAAAAAATTATTTATCCAGATAAATTCCGGTTAATTGAATGCGGACCTTTTTTTTACAGTGCCGGTTTTACGGAAGTTACGGTTGATCGGGTCACAGATAAACGGGCTTTTACTGTAATTATAAAGCTGCATTTGATAAAGCACTTTTCCAAACGGGGTTTGTCCTGAAGCACTTTACCAGTGCTTCCTGTAAAATGTAGAAACTATACTTTGTGAATTATGTAGCACTGAATTTGTGCACAGCACAAATAGTCCCTGAAAAAAGCCATGAATTGAATGTTCAATTTTATCTGGGAGAATGTTGAATAGTATCATATGTATTGCCATCTGAACAACTGGAAGACATGACCACAGTTTCAAAGTATCATCCGTAGAATAGCATCTCTAACAATGTAACACACCCAAGCACTCTACTGAGTGTAATTCTAGACTGCATGAATTCAAAGACCTGCCAAAAATTCATAAAATTCAGGTTATTCAATATTCCGCGTGGTGAGACTTGAATATTTGGTGCAAACAATGTGGTGTGTGATGGAAGGATTTCACCAGCGACATATTTCACTGCTGGAGATATAACAGTCAATACTCTCCCACCCTGATATCATTCAAATGGCCTCATCCAAAGCAGAGAATCTGTTGGGAATGCAGATTCCATTTCAGAGCCAGCTCAAAGAATACTTACTTATCTCAACTTTTAAATTCCCAAATGGTAAAGAAAGAGGTTTCATGATGGAAATGGAAATCAATAAAACACACAGAATAACAAATGCAAAAAATCATCTAGTTGATACAGTGACTATTTTTAAAAATCAAGAGAATAATATTTGTTGCTGTATAAACATGATATCAGGCTGCTGGACTAACACTTCACAGGATAACTGGTCATTTTGCACTGTGTGGTCAGGGGTTTTAAAATGGTATTTTCCTATGTATGTTCCTATGCTCTATGTGCCTATCTATATATGTATATATATTCCTAAGTATGTATCAAAGCCCAAAATGTGTAAGAATACTCAACCCTGAAACATGTAAAGGGAGAAATTCTGAAACTAGTTAGGATAGAGAAACATAGGATTATCTCTGCAGTTACAATAAGACACAGAAATTTGATTGGGGCCAAAACCAACTACAGTTCAACACAACAACACCCTAATTATCAGAGCCAGATTGATGTAAATGTAAAACAAACATTTTTCTGGAGAGAAGAGTGGACAAATATACAATACAGGAAAGGGAGAAAAAGAGAAGGAAAACAAGGAATGAATAAATAGAATGGAAAATTAACAGAAAATAATAATTGTTGATCTAAGTGGGTGGGATATCAATCAATCAATCAATCAATCAAAACTTACATTTATATAGCGCCTTTCACATCGAGAGGACTTCCCAAGGCGCTGTACAGTTAGGTAGGGACAAAAGCAGGAGGGGAGGGGTCAGGGCAGAATGAAGAAGAGAAGGAAAATTGACTGTACATATGAGGGCGAAATGCAGTAGCCAAATTGCCCACAGTAGTGTCCCACAAACAGTCATAGAAGCGGAATTAAGGGGAAAAGGGGGGAAAGATGGCAAGGGGATTCACTGTACTGTATATATAATGAAAATCAAGAAAATAATAGTTTTTCATGTTCTTTCACCTAAAAAATTTAGTCAATCCGGTTTATAGTAAATCCTGTGAAGTGTTTGAGAAGTCCTCCTGACGTGAAAGACGCTGTATCAGATGTAAGAATACTTATATTAGTGTTGCTGTAATAAAGTTAAACTTAACATCTCAGTTGGATTATTACTGAAATGTTAATGACTCCCATGTTTTATTTAGCTGAAGTGAAATTTTAAAGGATGGTCAGTGCTGGATTACCAGATCAACTGCTCAGAAAATCAGCAGATAATTTGTCTGAAACTTCATCAACCAGGTAAAGCTGTTGTAGATGTCTCAGCTATACAGTCTAAAAACCGTCTGTAAGAATGATCTTCAGTGATCAAATAGCCTTTTTATCCTCATTATTGCTTTTTTTTAATGAAAAATTGGCCACTCATTCCACAACTGTTTGTAGGACACCTTGATGCGCAATTGCTGAGTTTCACCCACAAGATATATAGTCAATTTACATTACAGTATATTCTGTGAAGCACTTTGAGACGTCTTGAAGATATGATCCGCACATCGGGCGCTGCCAGCCTCAATATCCAAGGTTGCACTCTCCACCTCACAAAGCCAATCAGGAACCTCGGCATCATGTTCGATCAAAAACTTTCCTTCCTCCTCCACATCCGCGCCTTGACTGGCACTGCCTATTTCCATCTGCGCAACATTGCCAGGCTCCGTAATTATCTTACCCCCCGCGCTGCCGAAACACTTGTGCATGCATACATCACCTCACGGCTGGACTACGGAAATTCTCTCCTAGTCGGCCTCCCCAGTTCCTCCATTCATAGGCTGCAGGCCATCCAAAACTCTGCAGCCTGTGTACTATCCCGCACCCGCCTCCACGACCACATAACCCCCACCCTCGCCCATCTCCACTGGCTCCCCATCCTTCAGAGGATCGAGTTTAAGATCCTCGTCCTCACCTACAAGGCCTTACACGGCCTTGCCCCATCCTACTTAACCGATCTACTCTCCCCCTACACTCCCACCCGGACCCTCCGTTCAACAGGACTTGGCCTGCTCCAAGCCCGCCGCCCGAACCGCCCCACCATCGGAGGCCGGGCCTTCAGTTTCTCCGCTCCCACCTTATGGAATGCCATCCCTCAATCCCTCCGTTTCGTCTCTTCCCTTTCCTCTTTCAAGGCCGGTTTGAAGACTTTCCTCTTCGATCGTGCCTTTTGTTCCACCCCAAACTCTTTTACCTCCCCTTCGTGTTTCACCCCTTCCCAAACACTCCCCTCCCAGCTCGGGTCACATGCCTCCTGTTCAGTGCCTTGGGACGTCCTCCCGATGTGAAAGGCGCTCTATAAATGTAAATTGTTGTTGTTGTTGATACAAATAGATGTGAATAAATTTGATAACAATAAAATCGAAAGCACTAACACGTGATTTGAATCAAGTAACTGTCCTGTTCATACATAAACAATGAGGTTAGTAGAGATCAATTGTGGTAAAACAACTTGTGGTTGCCATCTTTAGAACATCAAATGACATTTACAGTTCCTGTGATTACACGTTATGTGTGAACAGATCAATGAAGACATGCGTTGAGCATTCTTTTTGTTGTGTGTTAGTTACCCTTTTGTAACCTTAGTTTGTCTTTGACAATGCCTTCAGTCATCCTTCCACTTCCACTCCTGTTGACTCCAACCCCCAGCTCAGATGCAAACCCATCACTGTCCACCTGCTTGGGATGTCCTCCCGACGTGAAAGGCGATATAAATGCATTTTTGTTTTGTTTTGACCAAAGTGATTTATCTAGTGGCTGTTGTAGCTATTGCATGTGTTATACGTATTATCACATATCGAAGTTTGGGTCATTTAAGATAACAAAGCAGTAACACTAATTTAACTAGAGATTAGTCACAGGATTGTACTTTCTCATAAATATCAACATATTTTATCTTTTGACTGATCACTACCCCAGCTGAATTAATGATGCAGTTAACACTGCATCATATCTTATTCTAGTTATAGAAACAAACACTAAAATTGTGTCCGTAGAGAATATAAAATCATACTTATTCATTGCAAATGATTGTGTGTGAGAAATAAGTTTAAGTTGAACAGATCAAAGATGAAAGTATTCTCTTAGTGTCAGCTGTAATTTATTCTCGTCAGCAAAATACATTTAACTTGTGATTCATTTTAAGTGCCTATTTTATTTTTGCTGAAATGCATTTCACTGTTTGACATTATTCATAAACATTTCTGTATCAATTGTGATACAGTTACCAGTAAGATTTCATAACAGAATATAAATATGTATTTCAGATTAAAATCCAGTTAACTGAGTTCTTCTGATAAATTATAGGGGTATCTAAGGCCACCAAACAAGGTAAAATGAGTTATTCGGATTTGGAATTCATTGCCTGAAAGGGTGGTAGAACCTGATTTGATAACAACTTTCAAGGGAGAAGCAGATAGATATTTGGGGAGGACAAATTTTATAAAAATAATTATTGCATTTGATGTAGCAATTTCCACGTGTTCTAGATATCTCAAAGCGCTTCACAGAATATATAGAATATATGCGTGGATAAAATGTGGCAGCCATTTGCAGGGTTATGGAGAGTGGGATTAAAATGAATGAAAATAGGAAAGGAGCGGCTGAGGCAAAGGGAGAGAGGAAGGGAGTTCCAGAGCCTCGGGGTGTAGTGGCTGAAGACACGGCTCCTGACAGTGGAATGGAGGATTTGGTGGACAAGGAGGAGGCCAGACCCAGTAGAGCAAAGGCAATGGGTACTGTTATGAGGAGCAAGGAGGTCAGAGAGGCATGGGAGTGAAGAGGAGTGCAGGGATTTGAATACAAGAGTCAGGATCTTGAAATTGATCCGCTCTGAGACAGGGAGACAGTGAAGTCTGGCAAAGACTGAGGTAATCGGGGACT
Organism: Hydrolagus colliei; assembly: GCA_035084275.1. NCBI lineage: Eukaryota > Metazoa > Chordata > Chondrichthyes > Chimaeriformes > Chimaeridae > Hydrolagus > Hydrolagus colliei. Next base: position 20,690 of record JAYJKW010000249.1, on the reverse strand, counting down.
GAAGTTTGGTTGGGGTGAGCTTGCGCGCAGCGGAATATTGAATAACCTGAATTTTATGAATAGTAACAGAGGGGAGACCAGCAAAGAGGGCTTTGGAACAGTCTAGCAGAGAGGTGTCAAAGGCATGGATCAGGGTTTCGGCATGTTTTGGGGTGAGATATTGGCGGAGACAAGCGATGTGTTGGAAATGGAAGAAAGCAGTGCTGGTGAGGGACTGGATGTGGGACAGGAAGGATAATTGGGGGTCGAACCTGATGCCTAAGTCAAGTACGGTTTCAGAGAGTTTTAGGGGCAGGTCAGGTATGTGGAGGAGGTGAGAGCCATGGGACTGAAGATGTCAACGAAAGCCAAAGAGTAGGGCTTCCATCTTGTCAACATTTAACTGAAGGAAATTTGCACTCATCCAGCTCTTGGTGTCTAACAGATAGGCTGACAGAACATCAGGGGACTGGGGGGTGGAAAATTGAGGTGAAAAGTAGAGCTGGGTGTCATCCGCATTCATTTGGAAGTTTACCTCTTATCTGCAAAAGACATCACCAAGAGGGAGCATGTAGAATAAGGAAGAGAAGGGGGTCAAGGATGGATCGTTGGTGAACCCCGCAGGTAACCGGGTGAAAGTGAGAGGAAAAGCCATTAGTCGAGATGTATTGCTGGCGGTTAGTGAGGTAGGACTTGAACCAGGCAAGTGCTGTCCCACTGAGGTGGATGACAGAGGATAGGTGGTGGAGGAGGATGGCATGATCGACTGTGTCGAAGGCAGCAGAGAGGTCTAGGAGGACAAGGAGACGGAGGTAGCCCTGGTCACAGATAGAAAGGATATCGTTTGTGACTCTCACAAGCACAGTCTCTTTTCTGTGGGCAGGGCAATAACTGGACTGGAGGGGTTTGAAAAGGGAGTGGAGGGAGAAGTATGCGCGGAGTTGGTTGGCAACAGTGCGTTCGAAAACGTTAGCAATGAAGGGCAATTTTGAGATAGGGTAGTAGTGGCTAGGTATTAAGGGACCTAGGGTAGGTTTTTTGAGGAGGGAGTTGATAACAGCTCTTTCAAAGAGCCAGCACCAACAAGGTGTACCGAACGTGTTGAAAGTAGTAGCTTTAACATACTAATTTTTATCATTTCGAGCCACAAATTCAGAACAATATGTTACATACTGTGAAAAGGATACACTTAATGTACTGTCTATGTTCCCTTTTTTGGTCTGTGGTTTGCATTTTGATCTCTTGATAACATAACAACTCCTTGTTGTTCTGACAGCAGAATCAGAACAACAAGATTCAACGTGTAGATTCAAAACTCATAGGATTCCTGATCATAATCTGGGTTTACACTCCAGTGAAATATTGGAGAGAAATTGCATTATTAAATTTCTTCAATTAATGATCAGTGCCCCAGCTGAACTAATGTTACCATTCATACTACATTACATCATGTTCCAGTCATAGAAACAAACACTGAAATGATGCCCATAGAGAATGAATAATTCCACTATGTTAAACTGAAAACAATATTCTCTCCAGTGTCCACCTGTGAGTTTAAACCCTATCTTAGGTTTTTACTCATAGGCTGGTTTAAACTCCAGTGGAATAGTGGGGAAGAATTGCATTATCACAAGTGCCATGATTTGTTGGTGTCAGCCTGGCTGAGTTAGTAGCATGATATTGTATTTCTAAGAAATAACATCTTGTGATACAGTACTGTAATTTAGTTTGGGATATGATATATGCATGTGACTGCCAGGATTGTGGAAGGCAAACTGAATGGATCTTGGACTTCTTTTGTCTATATTCCTGTGTTCTTTTCGTCTCTTAGTTAGAAGACAGTGGGTTTGAGCTGCACATTCGGACTTTGAGTTCTTAATCTAGGCTGGAGCTAAGACTGCTCTGAATCATCACTCTCCTTCAAATGAAATGTTAAAATGAGATTCTGTCTGCCTATTTTGGGTGGATATTAAAGATCCCATTGCACTGTTCCCCAAATATGAAGGGAGATTCTCCTGGTCTTCTGGCTAACATTAAAATACAGATATAATTAAAAGTTTTAAAGATAAAATTAGTCATTTGAGCACTATTAAACCAATTTGATACAGTACAAAGAACTCATTTGAATTGTTGTGATGAATCACCAAAGTATATAGCATGTTCAAATACTGTGCCACCACGTTAAAGATCTCAGATAGGGCACCGCCTGTAACATATTTGAATGGTTACGTCACGGGTTGGAGCTGTGAATCTTGAGAAGTAGTTGTTTCACACGGTGCATGGGCCCCGTGCTGTCTTTTCTTGGTGTAAGGTCTTTTCACCACTGTACAAAGTGAACAGTACTCAGGCTCTCTCAAATTGATTTAATAGAGTTTAAGTTAGTTCTGTTAAATATTTTTGCTTACCTTCAACACATTTTATCAAAGTACTTGGAACTCAAATTATATTATATTTCATATGTACTCTCTATAAATGTTACAGTAATTCTTTTTGCACGATCCAACAAACTGTGATGAATGAAAGTAATAAAAATAGGAAGCAATTTGTATTTTGGTAAACCTTACACTACAATGAGTAACCAAAATTATGCAACAGAAAATATTTGGAAACTTTTTTGTGGACTTCTCTAGTTACCAAAAAGGTTATTTATATCTTAAGAAACAGCTATAAATGTAGTAAACTACTGACTGAAACTGAGACTGAAATCTGTTTCTATTTATTAGTGCTGATATGGAGAATGAAACCAGCTCTTAAGCAAATCAGTAGCTGCTAAAGATGAATTTAAGGTTCAAAATTCCACAATGAGACCATTTTCTCTAAAAATGTAAAATTGCGCAAAGAAAATCTTCAATTCAGTGTTAATTGGAAACAGTTTTTTCCGCCATGTTTGTTTACGGCTTCCAAATGAAGATTGTGTTTGAGAATTTTACACAATTCTGTGCGTCTGAAAATTTACGCAAAATTGGTCTCATGGGCTACACAACAAGATGGAATTTGAAGCTTTTAGTTCAGTTGTGTTAGACAATAGAACATCAGTGAAAGTGGTCACTGAAATTAACATTATAATATGTTCCTCAATATCCTGATCCATTTCCCATTGCTGCCAGGTATAAGTGCTGCATCTATGGTGTCTGGTCTCCATGGTGACCTGACTTTCACATTGCCTGAGTACTGTTCACTTTGTACAGTGTTGAAAAGACCTTACCCCAAGAAAAGACAGCACGGGGCCCATGCACAGTGTGAAACAACTACTTCTCAAGATTCACAGCTCCAATCCGTGACGTAACCATTCAATGTGTTACAGGCGGTGCCCTATCTGAGATCTTTAAGGTGGTGGCACAGTATTTGAACATACTATATACTTTGCTGATTCATCACAACAATTCAAATGAATTCTTTGTACTGTATGAAGAGCAGGGATTCTTCCAACTGGACCCCTGTTAACCCTGCAAGCCAAAACCCAAATGGCTAGAGTGGTCCTCATTAGACAAGCAGCGGGAAACTTGCCAAACAATGCTCTCAATTGCAAACTCAAGCCATGGCTGTTGCCAACCTGCACATGATACACTCCAGTATTAGGTAAACTGAGAGCATCCCTTCGGAGAAACAGTGCATTCTATTCCAGACACATGAAAATGTACATGCGTAGATGACATACATTTGTAGATTTAAATCTGATTTTCATAGTCTTAATCATCATAATGGATCAGTATAATAATAATAATAATAATAATCCTTGCATTTGATATAGCGCTTTCCACATCTTATCGACGTCCCAAAGCGCTTCACAGAATATACTGTAAAGTGAATTGATTGTATATATATTTGTGGGCGAATCGCGGCAGCCAATTGCGCACAGCAGTGTCCCACACACAGTCGTGGATTAAATTGACCAATTTTATTATTGTGGTTTTTTTGGAGGGATTATTATTAGGCGTGTGGAGTAAGGAAACTTGCTCAAGGTTTCGCCCTGACCTGCCTGGATTCGAACACAGGTCTCCCCAGCTTGGTCTCCCCAGCTTGCAAGACAAGTGCTCTAACCACTGAGCCACAGGAGCTCCACCTCCCACCACCCAATAACCAATGTAACTCCCAAAAAAACTATCTATGCATTCACAAAGAGCTGTAAACTAGACTTGTCACCTATCTAATGAGAAAGGTAACACTATCCTCTTTGGAAAGAGGTAAGTACGGTCTTTTGGTTCAGGACTAGGGGTAAAAGTCAAGTTGCAACAATAAATAATAGCGCAAAATCTGATAATGGGAGAGCAGAGCTGCCTCCTTTAGTAACGTCTGATTAGATAACTATTTGGTGGAATTTGGAAAGCTCTTTTCAAAGAGCCGGCACAGACATGATGGATCTTATGGCCTCCTTCTGTGCTGTTCTGAGACGCCGTTCGGCAAGGAGGGCGCTATATAAATCCAAGCTGTTGTTGTTTGTTGTTGTATAATTCTATGATTGTATAAGAGGATATGGTGCAACTTTGAAAGTGACTTCAGCCTTCTTTACAGTACATCACATTACCTGTCTCAACAAACTTCATGCCAGTTCACACTAAGCATTCCATGAATCTATTGCAGTTAAATAACTTGGAACAAGTTTCATTTGTTCATTATTGCCTTTAGTTTGTTTAGATGATTCTTGTTCTAAATCAAACATCAGAAGTTGCTGTGTGTAGACACATTTATGTTTTTAGAAGATTAGTTTCATCCAGACCTTGCCACATGCTTGAAAAAGCCTCCAGCTTGTGACGCCACATATTATTTAATGACTTTTTTATGTTTCCACATGAATAAATCAGTACATTGGTCCTGCGGGCCTGAACAAGATACTTCTGCTGTATTGTGTCAATTCATTGCTCCTGTTATCACAGTTATAAAATGCCACTGGACAATTATTAAAAAGGATTACATGAGGAAGAAGGGATAGACAAGTATTAGAGAGGGATTAGCAATGATGGAGGCCCATATAGGGTATAAACACTGGCAGAGACTAGTTGATCCGAATCGCCTGTTTTCATGCTGTATCATTCTATGTCATTTGTTCTGTCTTTCTGTCCATTCTATCTGGAACTACATCTCTGAGTCATTCTGCCTCATAAACCCCTTTCCTCCTCAGCTTTAAAGCCTGCCTTAAGTTTTATCTTTACAACCAGCTTTTGGTCATCTCACTCCCTCACCCCCCACCCCCAGCAGCCCAAGCTCCTGGTCAGATGGGTGAAGCGCTTTAAGCCATTCTGCTGACATGAAAGGCATTATATCAATATCAAGTGCTGGCTTTTGTTGAGAAGCTTTGATTGCAGCAAAGTTAAAGCCTAGATTCTTTAATCACTGTATTTGGTATACGACTGAGATGTAGGCTTTGCTTCCATGACACATGAATCTCAGTTCATCTCAGGAAATTTCTGCCAAAGTGAGAGATTTATGTAACTATTAAATTGATGGGTTCAGGTTACATACCAATGAAAATAAAAGTCGTCAAACCATATGCTTTGTCTATTATAATCTGGTGGGTGCTGTTCTAAACCGCAGAGTACTTGTGGATTGAATGAAACATAATCTGCAAAATGTTACACATCTAAAATAGGATTTTGAACTGACATCTCATTAGTGTCATTACAAATATGGTGGGGGTGAGGGCGGCTGCATTCCTACAGATGGGACTATTCCACAGATGGGACATTTAAACCAAGGTCTTCTGTGATTGTTCAGGTGAATGTTAAAGAACTCGTATAACTACAAAGAGAGAAGAAGTTTTTCCCAGTGTCATAGCAAACTATCCTCCATTGGAGATACTGATTCATCTCATGGGTGTTCTGGGGAAATTTCTATGCACCAATTGGATACTGCATTTGCCTACAAATCAAAAATGAATGCACTGAATAAATATGGAGATGTACATGAGATATTTGATGTGATATGGTCAGCGTGGTAAGAAGCGCTATGGGATGGTATATAAATGTAAGTCATTGTTGTAGTCATACAGAATCAAATACAAAAATTGTATTGTCATATAAAATTTGCTCTATTGTCTATTGTCAAACTGCCCCATTTATTCATTTTTTACAAAGTGAAACCATAAATAAAACTCCTGGGAAGAAACCACTGGGTAACATCTATCCTTGATCTTGCGAAGTAATGAAGCAAAACCTTTAGGATATCCCTCTAACATATCAACCTACATTATTCAACTCTGAGTGAATTGTATTGCACTGAATACTTTCATAGACACAGTGCGACTGAAAACAAAGTTTTCTATAGAGTAATTGATCAGCGATGTTCATCCTTTTCTGTATGAAATTAATTATCTTATCACGACAACCATTCTGTTTAACAAAGTCACCTCACATAAGATTATTGCTTTCGATGGGATCCTGTTCTATTCTTCTCATCAAACTCTGAGGGAAATTTGTGTGATGTGATCATTCACATCAGCGTGCTTCTGTTGGAAGCACTCTCACTCTTAATTCAGAAGGTTGTGGGTGCAAGCCACACTGTCCAGGACATTGAGTTCATTGTCTAGGCTATGTCGTCTCTTCACCACTTGAAAAGAGAATGGAATTTTTCCTGGCATCCAGATAAATTGGTCATTCACTTCATTGGTCATTTGTGAGACATGCTGTGCACAGATTGAATTTGTAAATTCATACTTACTGAACTTGGCAGCAATTGTGAAAATGGTTTGAGACATTTTGACTTTATTAGGCATGATATCAACTTTGTCTGTCTGTCTGTCTGTCTGTCTGTCTGTCTGTCTGTCTGTCTGTCTGTCTGTCTGTCTGTCTGTCTGTCTGTCTGTCTGTCTGTCTGTCTGTCTGTCTGTCTGTCTGTCTGTCTGTCTGTCTGTCTGTCTGTCTGTCTGTCTGTCTGTCTGTCTGTCTGTCTGTCTGTCTGTCTGTCTGTCTGTCTGTCTGTCTGTCTGTCTGTCTGTCTGTCTGTCTGTCTGTCGGTCGGTCGGTCGGTCGGTCGGTCGGTCGGTCGGTCGGTCGGTCGGTCGGTCGGTCGGTCGGTCGGTCGGTCGGTCGGTCGGTCGGTCGGTCGGTCGGTCGGTCGGTCGGTCGGTCGGTCGGTCGGTCGGTCGGTCGGTCGGTCGGTCGGTCGGTCGGTCGGTCGGTCGGTCGGTCGGTCGGTCGGTCGGTCGGTCGGTCGGTCGGTCGGTCGGTCGGTCGGTCGGTCGGTCGGTCGGTCGGTCGGTCGGTCGGTCGGTCGGTCGGTCGGTCGGTCGGTCGGTCGGTCGGTCGGTCGGTCGGTCGGTCGGTCGGTCGGTCGGTCGGTCGGTCGGTCGGTCGGTCGGTCGGTCGGTCGGTCGGTCGGTCGGTCGGTCGGTCGGTCGGTCGGTCGGTCGGTCGGTCGGTCGGTCGGTCGGTCGGTCGGTCGGTCGGTCGGTCGGTCGGTCGGTCGGTCGGTCGGTCGGTCGGTCGGTCGGTCGGTCGGTCGGTCGGTCGGTCGGTCGGTCGGTCGGTCGGTCGGTCGGTCGGTCGGTCGGTCGGTCGGTCGGTCGGTCGGTCGGTCGGTCGGTCGGTCGGTCGGTCGGTCGGTCGGTCGGTCGGTCGGTCGGTCGGTCGGTCGGTCGGTCGGTCGGTCGGTCGGTCGGTCGGTCGGTCGGTCGGTCGGTCGGTCGGTCGGTCGGTCGGTCGGTCGGTCTGTCTGTCTGTCTGTCTGTCTGTCTGTCTGTCTGTCTGTCTGTCTGTCTGTCTGTCTGTCTGTCTGTCTGTCTGTCTGTCTGTCTGTCTGTCTGTCTGTCTGTCTGTCTGTCTGTCTGTCTGTCTGTCTGTCTGTCTGTCTGTCTGTCTGTCTGTCTGTCTGTCTGTCTGTCTGTCTGTCTGTCTGTCTGTCTGTCTGTCTGTCTGTCTGTCTGTCTGTCTGTCTGTCTGTCTGTCTGTCTGTCTGTCTGTCTGTCTGTCTGTCTGTCTGTCTGTCTGTCTGTCTGTCTGTCTGTCTGTCTGTCTGTCTGTCTGTCTGTCTGTCTGTCTGTCTGTCTGTCTGTCTGTCTGTCTGTCTGTCTGTCTGTCTGTCTGTCTGTCTGTCTGTCTGTCTGTCTGTCTGTCTGTCTGTCTGTCTGTCTGTCTGTCTGTCTGTCTGTCTGTCTGTCTGTCTGTCGGTCTGTCGGTCTGTCTGTCTGTTTTTTTTTATGTACGTATTTATCCTGATTAAATTCTACACAACTAAACTTTCAACAAGATTATTTAAATTATTCTGCTCTGTTCTCACAATTCATTAGTTGGTAGCATTCTTGTCATTCTGGCTCATTTTTGTGGGTCTATCCTTACAGTCAGTAGAAACCATTGAGATTCATTATTCTAAAGGAAACCATTTGGATACGCCATTATAGACAATTGTAAATGGACAATTAACAAAAGGGCCGATAAAAGGAATGGCAGGAAGTACAAAAGAACACTTTGGGGCAAAGTGTGTGGGATAGAGCGGTAGAATATTGAGAGTTTCGATAGACAAATGAAGAAGCTAGTAACACACCATTGATTCGGATTTAGTAACAACAAGAACATAATTACACTTGTATAGCGCCTTTCACATCAGGATGACGTAACAAGGCGCTGGACAGTCGATGTTTCAGAGCAAGGGAGAAGGAGGGAAAGGGAGGGATTTGGAGTGGCCAAAAGGGCTGTCAAAGAAGAGGGTCTTGAGGCGGGACTTGAAGGAGGCTAGGGAGGGGCCAAGGTGGAGGGACTACAGGATGGAGTTTGAGAGGTTGGGGGCAGAATGGCTGAAGGATCGCCCGCCAATGGTGGGGACGGTGGGTCGGGGGAAATGGAGCAAGTCAACAACAACAACAAAATTACATTTGTATTGCGTTTGTATACATTTGTATACATTAGTAAAGCTTTGCCGATGTCACTTGCATTTCTGCATGTGCATCCGCAATCACAGTGATTTCTGATGGTTGCTACTTAGTACTGTATTGTCATTTGTAAAGCATTGTGAACAGGTTATTTTGGGTCACATAAATATTATGGAGTGCACAGACCACCAGAAATCAAACAGTCTATATATACAATTCTGTCTTGTTTCTGTTCATTAGACACTGCCACCAGTGTGGGGGTGGGGGGAGGGGGTGGGAAGTGGGGGAAGATTACCGAAGTCACGGTCAAAGAAGTAGGTCTTAAGATGGACTTCAAAAGAGGTGAGGGAGGGAGTAAATTAGAGGGACGAAGGGATGGAGTTCCAGATAGTGGGAGCAGATAGGCTGAAAGCCCAACTATCAATGTTCAATCAGGTGCAACAGGAGACATGAAGCATGCCGTTGCCTTTAAGCCAGGTCAGTATTGTTGAGGAATAGTGTGAGAAGCAAAACACTCAAAGACATGTTTGGCCTCCAAGCAGACCTATTCGATAGTTCTCACATTTATAGTTTTACTTGTCCTTGTTGCACATTGTGTTCATATTACTGTACCACTTAAGTCAGCTGAATTGAGTTTTTAGAATAGCAGGGGCCATTGGCCAAGCCAACTGGAAAACAAAATTATTGGGCAACTACTGACAACATTATTTAACAACATTCTTTTTTTGTTATGGTTCAATCACTGTTTGAAACAGGCTGTTATTTATTCTAAGTGCCCCACCTAATAATATTCTCTTCCTTGTGAAGACTATACAAGAATATCTACCAGTATTTATAACCCAGTCAAAATATTGTGTTGCTGCTGTCTGGAGATACCTTAATGCAATGTGGCTACTGGCTATAATGCTGACAGGTATAGAGCATATAGCTGTGAGCAAGCTATTTGACTTGGATTATAAAAACAGTGCTAGTGGATGTAGTTCTAAAATCAATAAGCCTCAAGCAAAATTAAAGACTCCCGGCGATTGCATTTGATAGTGTGTCAATTAACCCTTATAAAAAGAACAGTGGTCAGAATCTCAAAGCAGCTATTTTATATTGTACCTTGCTAATATCCAGGGTTGTGATATTCTCAGTGTGCATTCAAGCTCCATGATATATGCTCCTCTGTATTTCAAAATGACATATAAAACAACCACAACAACTTGGATTTATATAGCGAACTCCACGCCAGACGGCAACTCAGAGTGTTTCATAATAAAGGATCCTGGAGCCGAGCCAGCGGGAGGGGGATAAAGGTGACCAAAAACGTGGATGAAACGAAAAGTCTTTAGCACAGCCTGAAAATAGGCATGGATGGGGTGAGGCAAAGGGAATTCCAGAGACTCGAGGCGTAGTCCCTGAAGGCACAGCTGCCGACAGTGGAACGGAGGTTTCGGGGGACAAGGAGGAGACCAGACCCGGTATAGAGAAGGCAACGGGTACTGTTGCGAGGAGAGAGGAAGTCAGTGAGGTAGGCGATTCAGAAGAGTGGAGGGATTTAAAAACAAGAGTGATTAACAAGAGTTCATCGATACAAGATTACATATCATAACATTGTGCGCATTCTTAAATTCACTGCTTATCTATCATATGAATGTTTTCCATTCAGTCAAACCATGCCAAAAGTACAATTTATTCTGTTGCAAGTTGATTAATAATTCTCAGGCACCGCGCCCCAAATCTCTGGAATTCCCTGCCTCAATACCTCCATGCTGGGATTACCAGTAGATGGGGTATATTCAGATTTTAAGAAGGCATTTGATAAAGTGCCACACAAAAGGTTATTGCACAAAGTCAAGGCCCACGGGGTTAATGGAAACATATTAGCATGGATAGAAGAGTGGCTAACGGGTAGAAAACAGAGAGTAGGGATAAACGGGTCATTCTTAAATTGACAGGGTGTAACTAGTGGAGTGCCACAAGGATCAGTGCTTGGGCCTCAGCTTTTTACAATTTACATCAATGATCTAGATGAGGACATTGAATGTAACGTGTCTAAATTCACGGATGATACTAAACTAGGTAGGAGAGTCAGCTGTGAGGATGATGCAATAAGATTGCAACGGGATATAAATGGGCTAGGGGAATGGGCGAATAGGTGGCAGATGGAATTTAATGTGGGGAAGTGTGAAATTATTCACCTAGGTAGCAAAAATAAAAAAGCTAATTATTTTCTGGATGGGGAAAGGTTACATAGTGTTAGTGTACAAAGGGATTTGGGTGTCCTTGTACACCAGTCACAAAAAGTTAGTTTGCAGGTGCAGCAAGCAACTAAGAAGGCAAGCGGCATGTTAGCGTTCATCACAAAAGATTTAGAGTACAAGTGTAGGGAAGTCTTGCTGCAACTGTATAGGACCTCGGTGAGACCGCAGCTAGAGTGTGCAGTTTTGGTCTCCTTACTTAATAAAGGACATACTTGCCGTAGAGGGGGTGCAGCCTAGATTCACTAGGTTAGTTCCTGGGATGAGGGGACTGACCTATGAGGACAGGTTGAATAGACTAGGGCTGTATTCTCTAGACTACAGAAGAATTAGGGGAGATCTTATTGAAACATATAAGATTCTTAAAGGGGAGGATAAAGTAAACAGTGAGCCATGAAATGAGGGACTGTTTCCCCTGGTGGGAGAATTATAACCAAATGAGGGACTGTTTCCCCTGGTGGGAGAATTATAACCAGGGGTCATAATCTTAAAATTATGGGTCAGCCTTTCAGAACAGAGTTGAGGAAACATTTCTTCACTCAAAGTGTGAATTTATGGAATTCACTACCCCAGAAGGCTGTAAATGCTCAGTCCTTGAACATTTTCAAGGCTGAGACTGATAGATTTTTAAAATATAGAGGGATTAGGGGATATGGGGATAGGCCAGGTAATTAGATTAGGTCAGAAGATCAGCTGTGATCTTATCAAATGGCAGGGCAGGCTCGAGGGGCCGAATGGCCTATTCCTGCTCCTAATTCTTAGGTTCTTATGCTGCCCACTCCCTGCCCACAGTCCCCGTTCCCCCTCCAACCCCCACAATTACACACACTCGCACAATCACACACACTTTCATTTCATGGCTTATACTATACTACAGTACTTATAGTATACCACTATAGTATTAAGCATTCTGTGATGCTCCCTATGTAAAGGGAGCTATAAAAATGCAAATTGTTGCTGAATATTCTTTCCAGATGCAGAATCTCGATGTTAGACTTCCAATTCCTCATTCCTCTGTTCATTCTTAAAGTTCTTATCAGAGTTCATACATATAAAATTAGACACATACCAGAGACTCGAAGTTTCAACTTGTTTTAGGAATCATTACCATAATATCTTCAAATACAAGATTACGTATTGTTGTGCAGAATAGTGGAAAATTCTGATATTGGGCCTTAATCTGGGAAGTGCTTTTCCATAGCTCTAACAGAAAGTCTTCCAAATTAAGGCTGAATTAAAGAATTCTCCACTATTCTGCCCCATAGTAAATTACAAGACACAGTGCTATCTAAGACGAGATAAAGTCAGAACTGTGAAATAAAATACTGGTTTATAATCGTGTTGGAGTCAGTTACATAATCTGTGAAGTTGGACATGGAAAAATAGTTCAAGGGAACATTTAGGTGCAGAAGTGGAGTTGTTTTGAACCTGTGAAATATATTAGTAATTATAATCCTTGCATTTGATGTAGCACACTTTATCAGATCTTCGAGATAGCTCAAAGAACATCACAGAATTTACTGTAAAGTGAATTGACAATATATTTGGGGGATGAAATGATGTTGAGCGAAGGGGCAACATGACCGTTGGGAAATTCATTCCTGATATCTGTAGACACCATTTATCAGGCAGTGCAGCAACCAAAGTATTGCTAAAACCAGTGTGGCTCTAATACGATTCATTCCAACTTGTACTGAGCTTCCATAGATACAGTATCAATGTCAAAACAATCAGCATCATATTTTGATGCAGAGCTGGCAATGCTCCAACCTTCACCTAAAAAAGGTGTTAAACATATGTAACAGCATGTTTGAAGTACAGAGAGTAGTGGGAGTATGGAACTCACTGACAGAAGCTATGCTTGAAGTAGAAAGCAGAAAGTATCAATGTTTGCCATTTTTGGAGACAAAGTTGAACTGGTTTGAGGGATAGGTTTAGAAATAAAAACTTGTAATGTTTGAATGAAAAACACACACTATTTTAGTGTTGTAAAGTTTATATATTATGAAATGTAATTATTTGTAATAGCTCAGTAACATTAGAATATTCTAAAGGGGATTCCATTCTGCCCAATTACAGCAGTGAGAACTTCATCTGCTTGGACCAGACTTAATTGTAAAGTGCCATCACATATGATGGCCTATCTATTCCTTGAAGGCATTGGTGCATCAATGGGACATTCAAATCAGAAGGGCACAGGTTGAATTCCTGGTGAGTGCTCATCAGCCAGACCTAAGTGATGGTAATTGTAGGAGCACTGCAGTTTGCCTGCGGTTACTGACCAGCAAGGGCAGTGAACCAGAACTCCCAATTCTGCAGATTACTATCCAGTCACTCCAGAAACAGTCCTTGTGTAGATATTTATCGAGGCTAGAACTAGGCTCTGCTGTGATGCTCAGTAAGGTTGAATTTCCTTTAGTACTTGCTGTGTGAACTCAAAGGTGAAAAACGTCCAGTGTGAAGGAGAGGAATAACCTGTAATCAGACAGGTGTAATCAGTATTGCTCCAGTAGCACAGCCACTGAATGGTGGCAAAACACCAGGTACATGAGAAAAAAACATCCAAACAGGAGACTATTTAAATATTGTGCCTGCGCAGAGCTTTTGCAACTCTACATGAGATATGTGTGATTCCCTGATGGAAATGTTGTGACTCTCTCAGTGGCCCACAGTAGTGATAACACTAACTAGCTTTACAGCTGGTATACCATCTTACCTATCCTTTAAATAGAGCTTTGAAAAACTTCAAAACCTACTCTCATCCCTGGAGTGCCAGTTTAACTGTTAGTCTCCTCCTTGATCTCTTCAGGAAAATCAAGAATCCACTGAGACTGCAGTCTCTCATGCTACCTGACCTTCTTCAGCATGAGACACAAACATACTGTGTTTATAAGTGTTCGATGGTGATAGGAGACCAGAATAACGTTTGAATCTTCTATTTACTCTAAGAAATGTTTTAAAATATGAACAGGTTTGGTATGCATTTAGTATCAATCTACTGTTTACTATGGTCCAGTGATATATCGATATATCGCTAAAACCTGCTATAATATTCATATCGATACGCCGATATAGACATTTCAAAATTATCGATATATCGAAAAATTTATATATCGAGGTAAAAAATCGGAATGCCGCACACTGATCTACAAGACCCAGAATGCTCATCTCTATACACAATGCACAGACCAAGGTGCAAAGCCGCCATATTGTATTCATAGTCCTCGAATACAATATACAGGTATGCAAGGGGTGGGGGGGGGAGAGAAGACTGTGGGGGGGTAGGGGGAGAGAGACGGCTGGGGGGGGGGAGAGAGACGGCTGGCGGGAGGGTGTGGAGGGAGAGAGACGGCTGGGGGGGTGGGGGGGAGAGAGACGGCTGGGGGTTGTGTGGGGGAGAGAGAGAAAGTGGGGTGGGGGGTGGGAGGGACACAGAGATGGAGGTGGGGCGGGGGAAAGAGACGGCTGGGGGAGGTGGGCGGGGAGAGAGACGGTGAGGGGGTGTGTGGGAGGGAGAGAGAGACGGCTGCGGGGGGTGGGGGCGAGAGTGACGGCGGGGGGGTGGGGTGAGAGATGGGGTGGATGTGTGATAATATACAGATAGATAGAGATGGGGGGGATGTGAGAGAGACACAGAGACACAGACAGAAAAACACAGAGATGGAGAGATTGAGAGACACAGAGAGAGAAAGATATTTACCTCCTGAGGTGATAGGCCCCGAATGCACGCACACCCAGAACGCGCGCGCACTCTGAATGTGCGCTCACTCCGAATGCGCGCACCGTGCGCGCATGCGCAGTACAAAAAACCCGAAAATATCGATATTTCAGTATATCACGATATAAGCCCATCGATATATCTAAATCGGAAAATTTCCATATCGACGGACCCTACTGTTTACATAATATTAACCTGCAAAATACAGTCACTAGATTTCTCAGTAAATCCTAATCCTTTGAAAGATTTTCCTGTTGTGAAAGCAGCTGTATCAAATATATGGATTATTAATTGAAGGAAAAATGGCCTTTGACCTACTAAGCAAATATCACTGTACCCTGGCTGTTGCTGTTGCAAAAAGTCTGACTTGTGGAGTGATCAAACGGGAGGGTGTGTTGCATTAACACGCAGTCCCTCTGACTTGAAGCCATACTCTACGTTTGGGTGTAATGGTTGTTTGCTGTTCAAAGCATTCAGCCACCAAATCAGAGAGATTTTTAAATTAATTTGGACATCAGCAAATGCAGAAACCAAACTTTATGTGTTGATATCATTCAACCAGCTGTCAGCTCAAAATCTGTCTATAGCTGTTGCATTGGTCGACAATATGATTGAACTGAATTCCAGCCAGGGTTAATCAATCTTTCCAGCAGAGTTCAAACATATCACCAGAAAGATATGGTGGCCATACACAGAATGGTTACAGAGTATATTTATTCCCAGCTTTTTCTCCTCTTTTCCGATTTGTCGATGTTTGCCTAGAGAACAATTACATGGGCATCAGCAGCTCTTCTATACCTCACCCATTTGCCATGCTTCATGTGTGAACCAAAACCATCAATTTTGTCAGGTTTTGCAATCATGGGCATCACACCCCAATTTGCACACACCGACCCCGTTGCTACAAAAACCTGTGGATGTGGAATGCCCTGCCAAGAAGTACAGTAGAAGCATTCAAGCTTTCACAAAGAAAATATAATAATTCTGTAATAATAATCTTTGCATGTGACATAGCACCATAGCACCTTGTCATGCTGTTGAGATGACTCAAAGCCTCACAAGATGTCACAACAACAACAACAACAACAAATTACACTTATAAAGCACCTTTCACGTCGGGAGGACGTCCCAAGGCGCTGAAAACGGATGTCATTCTATGTATTTTGTGGGAAAACATTGCAGGCAATTTGCACACAGCAATGTCGCACAAACAGCCCTGGAGTTTTCATGGTAGACAGGTATATGAAGGTTTAAGGTTTATAGGAATCTTGGGCAGGGCAGTGATACTTGAAGAAAAGTGTTTCTGAGAGCAGACTCAATGAGCTGAACTGCCTCCTACTGCTCTAACCACTGAGCTCCTGTGGCTCAGTGGTTAGAGCACTTGTCTTGCAAGCTGGGGAGACCAAGCTGGGGAGACCTGTGTTCGAATCCAGGCAAGTCAGGGCGAAACCTTGGGCAAGTTTCCTTACTCCACACTCTTAATAATAATCCCTCCAAAAAAACCACAATAATAAAATTGGTAATTTCAATCCATGGCTGTTTGTGGGACACTGCTGTGCGCAATTGGTTGCCGCTATTCACCCACAAATATACAGTCAATTCACTTTAAAGTATATTCTGTGAAGTGCTTTGGGACATTGATAAGATGTGGAAAGCGCTATATCAAATGCAAGGATTAAAAAAAAAGGTAAATATCTATAATGCTAACTTGATTTTCAGCTTGAAGGATCATTCAATATTGATTACCACAACAAATTGCATTTATATATTGCCTTTCATGTTGGGAGGATTACTAGAAGTGCTCCTGGATGCTAGCCCGCATGAAGGGCACTATATAAGTGCGATGTGTTGTTAATTGTAATTTTAGTTGATTCCTCTCCTCTTTGGCAGTTCAAGGTTGTTAAAGTCAAATGTAGCCCCACCTCGATGAATAAATACTTGGGAATGCAACCATTGTTAACTAGCTCACAATAAAAGGGGCAATACCAGATCATATGTGTTTATGTTAAATTCACAGTTTGGGCATCTGTTATGAATCTGTTTTTACTCCTAAATCAGATTTGTTTTCACAGTTACTTCCAAATAGCATCTGTGGAGTTTTAGTTGTAACTGTGTTATATGTTTAACTGACACTTTATCTCCTCTCAAAATGCTTCACTTCATGATCTTCTTAACACTGTAATTAATAGTTTAGAAATTAAGACACATGAGGGTAAAAATCAATCAGTGTCCTTGGGTCCTATCCCAAGAAATTATATAATAAGGTTGTATGAGTGTATTTAAACCAGTGATTAAAATCTATGTACTGGCTAAAGACAGAGTAGAGAACCTGAAGGTATCAGTGAAAGGCTGATATAGATGTGTTTGCTTACTATCTACTGATTTTGCTACCCCATTTTCACTCAGTTTCACTGACTGATAATTGTTTGTTTCAACCTGTAACCATTGGGTTGAGGATAGAGAATGGTGGGATGGATTCTACTTAACTGGTAGCACTGTTTCTTCTGGGTCAACAGATTGTGGCTTCAATCCACATGCTTTGAACTCACAGTCAAGGTTTACAATCCAGTGTAGTAACTAACTCTTGGTGATATCATCAGCAAACCTTCTTTACGCATGTGAATAATACCCAAATCTATTTTCCCTCATCTAGTTGTAACCATTGTCCTAACAATGTACTGACTGCCTCTTGGCATGTTGGCATGTTGTCCCCGTCACAACACAACAGTTTGCTTTCATGGAGGATAATGTCTCAAAGAACATTATAGATGCTGTTGGATCACACCACAACAACAACAACTTAAACTTATAAAGCGTCTTTCACGTCGGGAGGACGTTCCAAGGCGTCCCAAGATGGGAAGAGACAGCAGTAGTTGAGATTGCTTTTAGGAAGCCTTTGAAGGTTTTGGAGAGAGGGTTTTGGGGAGAGAGTTCTAGCTACCCACATTTCTATTTTGTTGGTAATTGGGAATCTATTTTTGAAAAATAAACATAGCTCCAAATGTAGCTCCTATTGAGTATCTGGATAAAGGAACTATCTGGTACAGCACACGGCCAGATGAGACAAAATAAATGTAGATTCAAGTCTCAGTGCATACTGAGTTAGCATATCTCAGCCGAAGCAGCAGATGGGATACAACAATTGTCCCTATTGCCCCTGAATTAGGGAAGGGATAAACAGTCAGGATCCCCATTTCTGCTCACAATCTAGTGAAGCCTGCTGGTAGGTGCTGGAGGCTGCCGCTTCGCTCCCCCATTACCCCAGTCTTTGCCAGATTTCACTGGCTCCCTATCCCAGAGAGGATCGATTTCAAGATCCTCATCCTTGTCTTCAAATCCCTCCACTCCTCTGCACCCCTCTACCTCTCCAAACTCCTCTCTCCTCAAACCAGCACCCGTTGTCTTCGCTCCACCGGATCTGGCCTCCTCCATGTCCCCCGAATCCTCCACTAAATCCTTGGCGGCCGTGCTTTCAGCCACTACTCCCCGAGGTTCTGGAACTCCCTTCCTCACTCCCTTGACCTCACCCCCTCTCTTCCCAGTTTCAGTTCCCAGCTCAAGACCTTTCTCTTCGACCGTGCCTTTGGTCACCTTTCTACCCCTGCCCCTGGCTCGGTCCTGGGATCCGTTGTTGTGAAGCTCTCTGAGACACTGTCCGGCGTGGAGGGCGCTATATAAATCAAAGGTGTTGTTGTTGTTGTTGTAGGTGCACCTATACAGATGTCAGATGAAGGCATTGGATGTGCTGCCTTTAATGTTTGATTAGTCCACCAACATTCACTGTCATGTTTTACACATGGTTGGGCAAATATCAAAGGGCGTCTGTGAACTATAACTTAATAGAAGAAAAAATAAGATGAATAGATGAGAGAGAGATGTTTTGGAAAAATTGAGTTAACACTGGCAAAATATGTTCTAATCGTGTCTCCTAAGCATCCTCATACAGTGCAGTGCAAGCTAAAGTCTTTATTGAGCAAGATCAAACAATGGCTGTCCAAAGGAAGCGACACTTAGAAACTACAAACACATAATCTATAGGGAATAAATTAACAAAATGTCCCCAGTGAATGGATGTTTACTTACTTTTCCTCAATTTCTTATTCAAAGCAACAGGACAAGTGCTATGAGTCATTCATCCTCTGTGCATGAATCTAGGTAAACCAGATGCTTGATGCCAAAATCTGAAATAAAGTCTTGTTTATTATACGTCTTCTCCGATGGTGTGTGGGAAGACTGATATTCAGTTCTGAGACATCAGGTGTGATTCTCCCGAATGCCCAATATGCTTGAGGTGTAATAAAAGCATAGACTCCATCTAAAAAAAATGCAAATGAGTGATTAGAATTATCAAATGCAAAGATTATTATAATTCACAACTTTTGTTTCTTCTTAATTTATTTTGGCTATGTTCTTTCCTCCAGGTCTTTAATATGTCTTTTTTTGGTTGACAGGACAGTAATTTATATTTATAGTACACTTTTGAGGTAAAAGAATATCTCACATTTTAGATGCTTAACAGATAAAGAACATAAGAACAAGGAGCAGGAGTAGGCCATTCGGCCCTTCGAGACTGGTCCGCCATTCAATAAGATCATGGCTGATCTTCTCACCTAACTTTGATTACCTGCCCTATCCCCATATTCCTTAATCCCTCTATTTTTCAAAAATCTGTCAGTCTCAGCCTTGAAAATGTTCAAGAACTGAGCATCTACAGCCTTCTGGGGTAGTGAATTCCATAAATTCACTACCCTCTGCGTGAAGAAATGTTTCCTCAACTCTGTTGTAAAAGGCTGACCCTTAATTTTAAGACTGTGACCCCTGGTTATAGATTTTCCGACCAGGGGAAACAGTCCCTCAGTGCCTACTTTATCTAGCCCTTTAAGAATCTTATATGTTTCAATAAGATCCCCCCTAATTCTTCTGTACTCCAGAGAATACAGCCCTAGTTTATTCAACCTATCCTCATCCGTCAGTACCCTCATCCCAGGAACTAACCTAGTGAATCTATGCTGCACCCCCTCTAAGGCAAGTATGTCCTTTTTGAAATAAGGAGACCAAAACTGCACACAATACTCTAGGTGCAGTCTCACCAGAGCCCTATACAGTTGCAGCAAGACTTCCCTACTCTTATACTCTAAACCTTTTGAAATGAACGCTAGCATGCCGTTCGCCTTCTTAGTTGCTTGCTGCATCTGCAAACTAACTTTTTGGGACTGATGTACAAGGACACCCAAATCCCTTTGAATACTAACACTATCTAACTTTTCACCCTCTAGAAAATAATCTATTCTTTTATTCTTGCTACCTAGGTGAATAATTTCACACTTGCTAACAATGAATTCCATCTGCCACCTACTTGCCCACTCCCCTAACCTATCTATATCTTGATGCAATCTTTTTGCATCAACCTCAGAGCTCACTCTGCTACCTAGTTTAGTGTCATCTGCAAATTTTGAAACGTTACATTTAATGTTCTCATCTAGATCATTGATGTAAATAGTAAATAGCTGAGGCCCAAGCACTGATCCTTGTGGCACTCCACTAGTTACATCCTGCCAATTCGAGAATGATCCATTTATTGCTACTCTCCGCTTTCTACCCGATAGCCACTCTTCTATCCATGTTAATAGTTTCCCATTAATCCCGTGGGCCTTAATCTTGAGTAACAGCCTTTTGTGTGGCACCTTGTCAAATGCCTTCCTAAAATCCAAATATACCACATCTACTGGTTCCCCCTTATCCTACCTGCTAGATACATCCTCAAAAAATTCTAAAAGATTAGTCAAGATAAAGTGATAGATGGAAACTGAGCAGGGAAATAAAAGAGATAAATATATTCAGCAAAAGTATGGTTGAACAGGTAGGTTTTAATAGAATTCTTTGAGAGACAATAAGATAGCTTAGTTTTAAAAGACAGTTGTAGACTTTTATTAACCATTAGTTTTATGTC
>JAYJKW010000175.1:0-25581 GCA_035084275.1 Hydrolagus colliei | reverse complement strand
ACGAATTCTTTCCCCATGTCATAATAACCTCAACAAATGTTGAATGACTTCATGGCTGCCCCCCTCCCCACCACACATTTGAAGAGCCAGCCTTTGTTTTAATTAAAACAAACAAGAAAGGAAGGAATTGAACCCCCATTTTTTAGTTTCAAGCTAAAAACATAAACCACTCTGTCACTCTCTTAATAATATGAAGTACTAGTAAAACTATTACAATATCTTGTCAAGATATAATTACGAGTTAAACCCCCGTGTATTTTAAATGGCACACCCCTCCCAATTAGGTTTTCAAGACGCAGCATCACCCGTAATAGAAGAACTCTTACATTTTCATGACCATACCCTAATAATCGTATTCTTAATTAGTACCCTAGTACTCTATATTATTACAGTAATAGTAACTACAAAACTTACAAATAAATTTATCTTAGATTCTCAAGGAATTGAAATTATCTGAACAATTCTTCCTGCTATTATTTTAATCTCAATTGCCCTTCCTTCTCTACGCATCCTTTACCTAATAGATGAGATTATCAACCCACACCTCACAATTAAAGCAATTGGACACCAATGATACTGAAGTTACGAATATACAGATTATGAAAATCTAGAATTTGATTCTTATATAATTCAAACACAAGATCTAACTCCTGGTCAATTCCGTCTACTAGAAACAGATCATCGCATAGTTATTCCCATAGAAGCCCCCATCCGCATTTTAGTTTCCGCAGACGACGTCCTCCACTCATGAACTGTACCTGCCTTAGGGGTAAAAATAGATGCTGTACCAGGACGCCTTAATCAAACAGCCTTTCTTGTAACTCGTCCTGGTGTTTATTACGGCCAATGTTCAGAAATCTGCGGGGCTAATCACAGTTTTATACCAATTGTAGTAGAAGCCGTTCCTCTTCAACACTTCGAAAACTGATCTCTCTTAACATTAGAAGAAAGCTCATTAAGAAGCTAAAAGATATAAGCGTTAGCCTTTTAAGCTAAAAATAGGTGTTTTCTAACCACCCTTAATGAATGCCTCAATTAAACCCACACCCATGATTTTTAATCCTTTTATTTACATGAGCCATTTTTTTAACCATTATTCCTAATAAAATTAATAAACACACCTTCACTAACAAACCAACAATTAATCTTATCATACCCAAAACAAATAACTGACACTGACCATGAACATAAGCTTTTTTGATCAATTTATAAGCCCCTCTTTAATAAATATTCCCCTCCTAGCTTTAGCCCTCACCCTCCCTTGATTTCTCTTCCCCTCCCTCACAAACCGATGACTAAATAATCGTTTTATTACTCTACAAACTTGATTTATAAGCCAGTTCACTAATCAACTTCTTTCACCAATTAATCCTAAAGTACATAAATGAGCAATAATTTTTTGTTCCTTAATACTTATATTAATAACTTTAAATCTCCTAGGATTATTACCTTATACATTTACACCCACAACTCAATTATCCTTAAATTTAGGACTAGCAGTCCCCCTCTGACTAGCAACGGTTCTACTAGGAATACTTAATCAACCTACTTTGTCCCTTGGTCATCTCTTACCAGAAGGTACCCCAACCCCTCTTATTCCTATATTAATTATTATCGAAACTATTAGTCTCATGATTCGCCCAATTGCCCTCGCAGTCCGACTAACAGCTAACCTGACAGCAGGTCATCTCTTAATACAACTCATTGCTACCGCAGCCTTCGTATTAATAAATACAATACCCATAGTAGCCTTATTAACTTCCATCGTCTTATTCCTACTTACACTTCTTGAAGTAGCGGTTGCTCTCATTCAAGCATATGTGTTCGTCCTTCTCCTAAGTCTTTACCTACAAGAAAACACCTAATGGCACACCAAGCACACCCTTATCATATAGTAGATCAAAGCCCTTGACCTCTAACAGGAGCAATTGCAGCCTTATTAATAACATCAGGTTTAGCCATCTGATTTCATTATAACTCTTTTATTTTACTCTCAATTGGTCTCCTTCTTCTAACTATGACTGTTTTTCAATGATGACGAGATGTGATTCGAGAAAGTACTTTCCAAGGACACCATACACCTCCAGTCCAAAAAGGGTTACGCTGAGGAATAATTCTTTTTATCACATCAGAAGTTCTATTTTTCCTAGGCTTCTTCTGAGCTTTCTACCATTCAAGCCTAGCTCCTACCCCTGAATTAGGGAACTGCTGACCCCCCACAGGCATCTCTCCTCTCAACCCCTTCGAAGTGCCCCTCCTTAATACCGCTATTTTATTAGCCTCAGGTGTAACAATTACATGAGCCCACCACAGTTTGATAGAAGGCTCTCGAAAAGAGATGACACAAGCTCTCACTTTAACAGTAATTTTAGGCGTATACTTCACTCTACTTCAAGCAATAGAATATTATGAGGCCCCCTTTACAATTTCTGACGGAATTTACGGATCAACCTTCTTTGTAACAACAGGCTTTCACGGACTACATGTTATTATCGGCACCACCTTCCTTATAGTTTGTTTAATCCGCCAAATTCAATATCACTTTACCTCATTACACCATTTTGGCTTTGAAGCCGCAGCCTGATACTGACACTTCGTAGATGTGGTATGACTTTTTCTCTATGTATCAATCTATTGATGAGGCTCTTAGATCTTTCTAGTATAAGTATTACAAATGACTTCCAATCATTAAAATTTGGTTTAAACCCAAGGAAAGATAATGAATTTAATTATCCTAGTTTTTACCACATGCTTCCTACTATCCTTAATCCTAACTACTATTGCCTTTTGAATTCCTCAATTTAAACCAGACGGAGAAAAACTCTCCCCCTATGAATGCGGTTTTGATCCCCTAGGCTCTGCCCGTCTACCTTTTTCCCTTCGTTTCTTCTTAGTAGCAATTTTATTTCTCCTATTCGACTTAGAAATTGCCCTATTACTCCCTATCCCTTGAAGTAACCAACTATCTTCCCCTATATTAACTCTTACTGCAGCCCTACTCATTATTATTCTTCTTACTATCGGCCTCATCTATGAATGACTCCAAGGGGGTTTAGAATGAGCAGAATGGGTATTTAATCTAAAAAAGAATACTGATTTCGACTCAGTAAATCGTAATTAAAACTTACGAATACCTTATGTCACCCCTACATTTTACAATCTCTTCAGCCTTTACATTAAGTTTTTTCGGCCTAACAATCCACCGAACCTACCTCCTATCCGCACTCCTTTGCCTAGAAGCCATGATATTAACTCTATATATAGCCCTAGCTTTATGATCTGTCCAAAACAGCTCTTCCAACTACTTAATAAGCCCTCTAATTTTATTAGCTTTCTCAGCATGTGAAGCATGTACAGGGCTAGCCCTATTAGTCGCTACTACCCGCACACATGGGAACAATTACCTACAAAACCTAAATCTTCTACAATGCTAAAAATTCTTCTTCCCTCTCTCTTCCTTATCTTTTTCACTTGACTTACCCCAAAAAAAGGGTTATGAATAATAACAACCTCTTATTCTTTCCTTATTGCATCCCTCTCTTTAATCTGATTTAAATGAGATAACGAAACAAGCTGATCTTTTACTAATAATCTTTTAGGAATTGACCCTTTATCCTCCCCTTTAATGATTCTAACCTGCTGATTATTACCTTTAATAGTAATAGCCAGTCAAAATCACTTAAAAGCAGAACCAATTAACCGCCAACGATTATATATTACTCTACTTATCACCTTACAACTTTCTTTAATCATAGCTTTTAGCTCTATAGAATTAATCCTATTTTATATTATATTTGAGACTACTCTTATTCCAACACTAATTCTCATTACCCGATGAGGTAATCAAAAAGAACGCCTTAATGCAGGGATCTATTTCCTATTTTATACTTTAACAGGGTCTCTTCCTCTTCTTATTGCTCTCCTCACAATACAAAATTTTACACTCTCTCTATCATTAACCCTATTAGCATTCTCACAAAATCACACAAATGAATGAGCTAATATTTTATGATGAACCGCCTGCCTTATTGCCTTCTTAGTAAAAATACCTTTATACGGAGTTCATCTCTGACTCCCTAAAGCCCATGTAGAAGCCCCCATCGCTGGCTCTATGATCTTAGCAGCCATCCTCCTAAAACTAGGAGGCTATGGTATAATACGTATTATTGTTGTTCTCGACCCTTTAACTAAAGACTACGCCTACCCTTTTATTATCCTTTCTCTATGAGGCGTAGTAATAGCCGGCTCTATTTGTCTACGCCAAACAGACCTAAAGTCCTTAATTGCTTACTCCTCTGTAAGTCATATAGGACTAGTAACTGCAGCAATTCTTATCCAAACACCATGAAGCTTTATAGGAGCTATAGCATTAATAATTTCCCATGGACTAATCTCATCTGCTCTATTCTGTTTAGCTAATACAAACTATGAACGAATCTATAGCCGTACACTTATTCTAGCTCGGGGCATCCAAACAATTCTCCCCTTAATAGCAACCTGATGATTCCTAACAAATCTAGCTAACCTCGCCCTTCCTCCTTCTATTAATCTTATAGGCGAGTTAATAATCATAACCTCCTTATTCTCTTGATCTATATGAACATTAATTTTAACAGGTTTTGGCACCCTAATCACAGTTTGTTATTCCTTATACATATTCTTAATAACACAACGAAGTTCCACCCCTACCCATTTAACCGCTATAACCCCCACACATACACGAGAACATCTAATAATTACCCTACACCTTATTCCTTCTGCCCTTCTAATCCTTACCCCTAACCTAATCTTAGGGTGAACCTATAAGTATAGTTTAAATAAAACAATAAATTGTGGTTTTATAAATAAGAGTTAAAATCTCTTTACCTATCGAATAAGACGAGGAAGTACAAAGAACTGCTAATTCTTGAATCCATAGCTCAATTCTATGGCTTAATCAACTTCTAAAAGATAATAGTCATCTATTGGTCTTAGGAACCAAAAATTCTTGGTGCAACCCCAAGTAGAAGTAATGAATAATATCTTCAACTTAACCTACTTTATAATTTTACTCATTCTCTTCTACCCCTTAATTCTGCCTCTCTCTCAAAAAGTTTTTGATAAAAATATAGAGGATCACACCAAGTGAGCTATTAAATTAAGCTTCTTTATTAGTTTAATCCCCCTTACTCTATTTATTGATCAAGGAATTCAGACCATTATCACAAACATCTCATGAATTACCCTTCCCCTATTTAACGTAAATCTTAGTTTTAAATTCGATATATATTCAATTATATTTACATCCGTAGCTCTTTACGTCACATGATCTATTCTAGAATTTACATCCTGATATATATCTTCAGACCCCCATATCCACCGTTTTTTCAAATATCTACTTCTATTCCTAATTACAATAATTCTCCTAGTTACCGCTAACAATATATTTCAACTTTTCATCGGATGGGAGGGAGTGGGCATCATATCTTTTCTCCTTATCGGCTGATGATATGGTCGAACTGATGCTAATACGGCGGCATTACAAGCAGTAATTTATAACCGCATCGGGGATATTGGACTTATCCTTGCAATAGTGTGATTAGCTACAAACCTCAACTCCTGAGAAATAAACCAATTCATATTATTATCAAAAGATCTTGACTTAACAATTCCCCTCCTTGGACTAATCCTAGCAGCAACAGGAAAATCTGCCCAATTTGGACTTCATCCCTGACTTCCCTCAGCCATAGAAGGCCCTACCCCTGTTTCAGCCCTTCTTCACTCAAGTACAATAGTAGTCGCAGGTATTTTTCTTTTAATTCGCCTAAACCCTTTATTTCAAAATAATAAAGAAATCTTAACTGTATGTTTATGCTTAGGAGCACTCACAACCCTATTTACAGCAACCTGTGCCCTCACCCAAAATGATATCAAAAAAATTATTGCCTTCTCTACCTCTAGCCAACTAGGCTTAATAATAGTAACTATCGGCCTCAACCAACCTTACCTAGCTTTTCTACATGTTTGTACCCACGCTTTCTTCAAAGCTATACTATTTTTATGCTCAGGCTCAATCATCCATAGTTTAAATAATGAGCAAGATATCCGTAAAATAGGGGGTCTAAATAATATCTTGCCCTTCACCTCTTCTTGTATGATATTAGGTAGTCTTGCTCTCACAGGCATACCCTTTCTATCTGGTTTCTTTTCTAAAGATGCAATCATCGAAGCCCTTAATACCTCTTACCTAAACGCCTGAGCCCTCATCCTAACCTTAATTGCAACCTCATTCACTGCTATCTATAGCCTCCGACTAATCACCTTTACAATAATAGGATACCCCCGTTTTCCTTCTATCTCACCTATTAATGAAAATCATAAACTACTTAAAAACCCCATTAAACGCTTAGCCTACGGAAGCATCCTCGCAGGCTTTATTATTACCTCAAATATCCCCCATAATAAAAATTTAATTATAACAATACCCCTACTAATAAAAATTATAGCTTTACTAGTTACAATCGCAGGACTTATTCTAGCATTAGAACTTGCTAACCTAACAACAAAACAACTCAAAATCCTTCCAAACATAAAAATATATAACTTCTCCAACATACTCGGCTACTTCCCCCCTATCATCCACCGCCTTTTACCAAAAATCAACTTGAAATGAGGACAAACAATTGCCACCCATACTATAGACCTAACCTGATATGAAAAAACAGGACCAAAACTAATAGAACTAAACCAAAAAATTATTAAAATTATCCACACTCCTCAAAAAGGAATAATTAAAACCTACCTAACTCTCTCCCTTCTACCGATTATCACCTTACTTGTACTTTTTAGCCTATTTTTAAACCACTCGTAATGCCCCTCGACTAATACCCCGAATTAATTCTAAAACTACAAAGAGAGTTAAAAGAAGAACTCACCCTGCTAAAATTAATAATAAAACACCACTAGAGTATATTAAAGAGGACCCAATCAAATCTCCCCGTCATAGACTTAAACCACTAAACTCATCTATTCCAAACCAATTCATTATACTTCATCCCTTACAAAAATATACTGCCGCAATACTGACCCCTAGTGTATATATA
The DNA here is from genome assembly GCA_035084275.1 of Hydrolagus colliei. Taxonomy (NCBI): domain Eukaryota; kingdom Metazoa; phylum Chordata; class Chondrichthyes; order Chimaeriformes; family Chimaeridae; genus Hydrolagus; species Hydrolagus colliei. Next base: position 18,499 of record JAYJKW010000175.1, on the reverse strand, counting down.
AGAACATTAATCGAAATAGACCAATCTCATCAGCTCTCAGGATAAGGCTCCGCTGTTAAAGCAGCAGAATACACAAAAACAACTAACATACCTCCTAAATAAATTAAAAATAAAACTAAAGATAAAAAAGAAACACCATGACTAGCTAATAATCCACAACCCACAGCAGCTGATACAACCAACCCAAACGCAGCAAAATAAGGAGCAGGATTTGATGCTACTGCCACTAGCCCTATAATAAAACATATAAGTATTAAAATTACAAAATAAATCATTATTTTTATCTGGATTTTAACCAGAACTAATGATCTGAAAAATCACCGTTGTTAATTCAACTATAAAAACTTATGACCCAAAACCTACGAAAATCCCACCCTCTCTTAAAAGCTATAAACAATGTACTAATTGATCTTCCCGCCCCCTCTAATATTTCTACCTGATGAAATTTCGGCTCCCTTCTAGGCCTCTGTCTTATTATACAAATTATTACAGGTTTATTCCTAGCAATACACTATACCGCAGACATCTCAACAGCCTTCTCCTCAGTCATCCATATCTGTCGGGATGTAAACTATGGCTGACTTATACGGAATATTCACGCCAATGGAGCTTCCTTATTCTTTATTTGCCTTTACCTTCATGTCGGACGAGGTATCTATTACGGCTCCTACTTATTTAAAGAATTATGAAATGTAGGAGTTGTTTTACTTATCCTCGTAATAATAACAGCCTTCGTCGGCTATGTCCTCCCATGAGGTCAGATATCCTTTTGAGGAGCTACTGTAATTACTAATCTACTATCCGCTGTCCCCTTCATCGGACAGACCCTAGTACAATGAATCTGAGGAGGATTTTCAATTGATAACGCTACCCTAACTCGATTTTTTGCTTTCCACTTTATCCTTCCTTTTATTATTACAGCTATAACTATCATCCATGTCATTTTTCTTCACGAAACAGGCTCAAATAATCCCACAGGACTTAATTCTGACTCGGACAAGATCTCCTTCCACCCCTACTTTATTTATAAAGATGCCTTAGGGTTTTCATTTTTAATTATTCTATTAACGACTATTGCATTGTTCACCCCCAATCTTTTAGGGGATCCCGAAAACTTCACCCCGGCCAACCCCCTAATCACACCCCCTCATATTAAACCAGAATGATATTTCCTATTCGCCTACGCTATCCTCCGCTCTATCCCTAATAAACTGGGAGGAGTACTTGCTCTAATATTCTCTCTATTAGTACTTCTCTTTCTACCTTTTCTACATACCTCTAAACAACGAACAAATATATTCCGTCCCTTAACACAACTTCTCTTTTGACTAATAGTTTCTAATATACTTGTTCTCACCTGAATCGGAGGACAACCCGTAGAAAGCCCTTTTACCCTCATCGGACAGATTTCCTCAATTCTTTATTTCAGTCTATTTCTTATCATCCTTCCCCTAGCAGGATGGCTGGAGAATAAAATACTTAATTGAAATTGTCATAGTAGCTTAAACTAAAGCACTGGTTTTGTAAACCAAAGATTGAAGGCTAAGACCCTTCCTAAGACATTCTTTTACCCCCCCCCAAAATCCTAACTTTAAAAACTAGAAGACTTAACAAACTATCACATTTCCTTTAAAAAAATAAATACCCCAAAATAACATTAACAAATTAAGTGCCTTTTTTAAATAACCAAAAACATCCTTTTATAACAAAAAATTTCCAAATATTTACTCTTCTTTTAACCTCTTCTCCAAGATATCCTAATTATAATATTAACCAGGCTTTTCCACATATATACCCCTTTTTAACCCAAAAATCGCAAAATTACCCTTAAAAATTTTACTTTTTACTCCTTTAACATAAAGCCCAACTCTTTACCCCTTAAAAATAAGACAGAAGATACTTTACCCCTTCTAAAATATTTTATAAAATATCCTAAGATTTTCCCCTTTTTTAACTTAAATACAAGGACTAAAAACGCAAATAATCATTCTATCCCCTTAAATCTTTGTTCTACTTCTAAACCCCCAAAATCCTAACTTTAAAAACTAGAATACTTAACAAACTATCACATTTCCTTTAAAAAATAAATACCCCAAAATAACATTAACAAATTAAGTGCCTTTTTTAAATAACCAAAAACATCCTTTTATAACAAAAAATTTCCAAATATTTACTCTTCTTTTAACCTCTTCTCCAAGATATCCTAATTATAATATTAACCAGGCTCTTCCACATATATGCCCCTTTTTAACCCAAAAATCGCAAAATTACCCTTAAAAAATTTTACTTTTTACTCCTTTAACATAAAGCCCAACTCTTTACCCCTTAAAAATAAGACAGAAGATACTTTACCCCTTCTAAAATATTTTATAAAATATCCTAAGATTTTCCCCTTTTTTAACTTAAATACAAGGACTAAAAACGCAAATAATCATTCTATCCCCTTAAATCTTTGTTCCACTTCTAAACCCCCAAAATCCTAACTTTAAAAACTAGAAGACTTAACAAACTATCACATTTCCTTTAAAAAATAAATACCCCAAAATAACATTAACAAATTAAGTGCCTTTTTTAAATAACCAAAAACATCCTTTTATAACAAAAAATTTCCAAATATTTACTCTTCTTTTAACCTCTTCTCCAAGATATCCTAATTATAATATTAACCAGGCTCTTCCACATATATACCCCTTTTTAACCCAAAAATCGCAAAATTACCCTTAAAAAATTTTACTTTTTACTCCTTTAACATAAAGCCCAACTCTTTACCCCTTAAAAATAAGACAGAAGATACTTTACCCCTTCTAAAATATTTTATAAAATATCCTAAGATTTTCCCCTTTTTTAACTTAAATACAAGGACTAAAAACGCAAATAATCATTCTATCCCCTTAAATCTTTGTTCTACTTCTAAACCCCCAAAATCCTAACTTTAAAAACTAGAAGACTTAACAAACTATCACATTTCCTTTAAAAAATAAATACCCCAAAATAACATTAACAAATTAAGTGCCTTTTTTAAATAACCAAAAACATCCTTTTATAACAAAAAATTTCCAAATATTTACTCTTCTTTTAACCTCTTCTCCAAGATATCCTAATTATAATATTAACCAGGCTCTTCCACATATATACCCCTTTTAACCCAAAAATCGCAAAATTACCCTTAAAAAATTTTACTTTTTACTCCTTTAACATAAAGCCCAACTCTTTACCCCTTAAAAATAAGACAGAAGATACTTTACCCCTTCTAAAATATTTTATAAAATATCCTAAGATTTTCCCCTTTTTTAACTTAAATACAAGGACTAAAAACGCAAATAATCATTCTATCCCCTTAAATCTTTGTTCTACTTCTAAACCCCCAAAATCCTAACTTTAAAAACTAGAATACTTAACAAACTATCACATTTCCTTTAAAAAATAAATACCCCAAAATAACATTAACAAATTAAGTGCCTTTTTTAAATAACCAAAAACATCCTTTTATAACAAAAAATTTCCAAATATTTACTCTTCTTTTAACCTCTTCTCCAAGATATCCTAATTATAATATTAACCAGGCTCTTCCACATATATGCCCCTTTTTAACCCAAAAATCGCAAAATTACCCTTAAAAAATTTTACTTTTTACTCCTTTAACATAAAGCCCAACTCTTTACCCCTTAAAAATAAGACAGAAGATACTTTACCCCTTCTAAAATATTTTATAAAATATCCTAAGATTTTCCCCTTTTTTAACTTAAATACAAGGACTAAAAACGCAAATAATCATTCTATCCCCTTAAATCTTTGTTCTACTTCTAAACCCCCAAAATCCTAACTTTAAAAACTAGAAGACTTAACAAACTATCACATTTCCTTTAAAAAAATAAATACCCCAAAATAACATTAACAAATTAAGTGCCTTTTTTAAATAACCAAAAACATCCTTTTATAACAAAAAATTTCCAAATATTTACTCTTCTTTTAACCTCTTCTCCAAGATATCCTAATTATAATATTAACCAGGCTTTTCCACATATATACCCCTTTTTAACACCAAAAATCGCAAAATTACCCTTAAAAATTTTACTTTTTACTCCTTTAACATAAAGCCCAACTCTTTACCCCTTAAAAATAAGACAGAAGATACTTTACCCCTTCTAAAATATTTTATAAAATATCCTAAGATTTTCCCCTTTTTTAACTTAAATACAAGGACTAAAAACGCAAATAATCATTCTATCCCCTTAAATCTTTGTTCTACTTCTAAACCCCCAAAATCCTAACTTAAAAACTAGAAAACTTAACAAACTATCACATTTCCTTTAAAAAATAAATACCCCAAAATAACATTAACAAATTAAGTGCCTTTTTTAAATAACCAAAAACATCCTTTTATAACAAAAAATTTCCAAATATTTACTCTTCTTTTAACCTCTTCTCCAAGATATCCTAATTATAATATTAACCAGGCTCTTCCACATATATACCCCTTTTTAACCCAAAAATCGCAAAATTACCCTTAAAAATTTTACTTTTTACTCCTTTAACATAAAGCCCAACTCTTTACCCCTTAAAAATAAGACAGAAGATACTTTACCCCTTCTAAAATATTTTATAAAATATCCTAAGATTTTCCCCTTTTTTAACTTAAATACAAGGACTAAAAACGCAAATAATCATTCTATCCCCTTAAATCTTTGTTCTACTTCTAAACCCCCAAAATCCTAACTTTAAAAACTAGAAGACTTAACAAACTATCACATTTCCTTTAAAAAATAAATACCCCAAAATAACATTAACAAATTAAGTGCCTTTTTTAAATAACCAAAAACATCCTTTTATAACAAAAAATTTCCAAATATTTACTCTTCTTTTAACCTCTTCTCCAAGATATCCTAATTATAATATTAACCAGGCTTTTCCACATATATACCCCTTTTTAACCCAAAAATCGCAAAATTACCCTTAAAAATTTTACTTTTTACTCCTTTAACATAAAGCCCAACTCTTTACCCCTTAAAAATAAGACAGAAGATACTTTACCCCTTCTAAAATATTTTATAAAATATCCTAAGATTTTCCCCTTTTTTAACTTAAATACAAGGACTAAAAACGCAAATAATCATTCTATCCCCTTAAATCTTTGTTCTACTTCTAAACCCCCAAAATCCTAACTTAAAAACTAGAAAACTTAACAAACTATCACATTTCCTTTAAAAAATAAATACCCCAAAATAACATTAACAAATTAAGTGCCTTTTTTAAATAACCAAAAACATCCTTTTATAACAAAAAATTTCCAAATATTTACTCTTCTTTTAACCTCTTCTCCAAGATATCCTAATTATAATATTAACCAGGCTCTTCCACATATATACCCCTTTTTAACCCAAAAATCGCAAAATTACCCTTAAAAATTTTACTTTTTACTCCTTTAACATAAAGCCCAACTCTTTACCCCTTAAAAATAAGACAGAAGATACTTTACCCCTTCTAAAATATTTTATAAAATATCCTAAGATTTTCCCCTTTTTTAACTTAAATACAAGGACTAAAAACGCAAATAATCATTCTATCCCCTTAAATCTTTGTTCTACTTCTAAACCCCCAAAATCCTAACTTTAAAAACTAGAAGACTTAACAAACTATCACATTTCCTTTAAAAAATAAATACCCCAAAATAACATTAACAAATTAAGTGCCTTTTTTAAATAACCAAAAACATCCTTTTATAACAAAAAATTTCCAAATATTTACTCTTCTTTTAACCTCTTCTCCAAGATATCCTAATTATAATATTAACCAGGCTTTTCCACATATATACCCCTTTTTAACCCAAAAATCGCAAAATTACCCTTAAAAATTTTACTTTTTACTCCTTTAACATAAAGCCCAACTCTTTACCCCTTAAAAATAAGACAGAAGATACTTTACCCCTTCTAAAATATTTTATAAAATATCCTAAGATTTTCCCCTTTTTTAACTTAAATACAAGGACTAAAAACGCAAATAATCATTCTATCCCCTTAAATCTTTGTTCTACTTCTAAACCCCCAAAATCCTAACTTAAAAACTAGAAAACTTAACAAACTATCACATTTCCTTTAAAAAATAAATACCCCAAAATAACATTAACAAATTAAATGCCTTTTTTAAATAACCAAAAACATCCTTTTATAACAAAAAATTTCCAAATATTTACTCTTCTTTTAACCTCTTCTCCAAGATATCCTAATATAATATTAACCAGGCTTTTCCACATATATACCTCTTTTTAACCCAAAAATCGCAAAATTACCCTTAAAAAATTTTACTTTTTACTCCTTTAACATAAAGCCCAACTCTTTACCCCTTAAAAATAAGACAGAAGATACTTTACCCCTTCTAAAATATTTTATAAAATATCCTAAGATTTTCCCCTTTTTTAACTTAAATACAAGGACTAAAAACGCAAATAATCATTCTATCCCCTTAAATCTTTGTTCTACTTCTAACCCCCCAAAATCCTAACTTTAAAAACTAGAAGACTTAACAAACTATCACATTTTCTTTAAAAAATAAATACCCCAAAATAACATTAACAAATTAAGTGCCTTTTTTAAATAACCAAAAACATCCTTTTATAACAAAAAAATTTCCAAATATTCACTCTTCTTTTAACCTCTTCTCCAAGACATCCTAATTATAATATTAACCAGGCTTTTCCACATATACGCCCCTTTTTAACCCAAAAATCGCAAAATTACCCTTAAAAATTTTACTTTTTACTCCTTTAACATAAAGCCCAACTCTTTACCCCTTAAAAATAAGACAGAAGATACTTTACCCCTTCTAAAATATTTTATAAAATATCCTAAGATTTTCCCCTTTTTTAACTTAAATACAAGGACTAAAAACGCAAATAATCATTCTATCCCCTTAAATCTTTGTTCTACTTCTAACCCCCCAAAATCCTAACTTTAAAAACTAGAAAACTTAACAAACTATCACATTTTCTTTAAAAAATAAATACCCCAAAATAACATTAACAAATTAAGTGCCCTTTTTAAATAACCAAAAACATCCTTTTATAACAAAAAAATTTCCAAATATTCACTCTTCTTTTAACCTCTTCTCCAAGACATCCTAATTATAATATTAACCAGGCTTTTCCACATATACACCCCTTTTTAACCCAAAAATCGCAAAATTACCCTTAAAAAATTTTACTTTTTACTCCTTTAACATAAAGCCCAACTCTTTACCCCTTAAAAATAAGACAGAAAACACTTTACCCCTTCTAAAATATTTTATAAAATATCCTAAGATTTTCCCCTTTTTTAACTTAAATACAAGGACTAAAAACGCAAATAATCATTCTATCCCCTTAAATCTTTGTTCTACTTCTAACCCCCCTCAAAATCCTAACTTAAAAACTAGAAAACTTAACAAATTTATTACATTTTTTTTCCCCTTTTAAAAAACCCAAAAAACATTAATAAATTAAGTACATTTTTTAAATAACCAAAAACACCTTTTTTATAACGGAAATCTTAAAAAAAAACCTCTTCTTTTACCCTCTCCCCCTAAGCACCCTAATTATGACGTTAACCAGGCTCTTCCCCATATACCCCCCTTTTTTAGCCAAAAAATCGCAAAATTACCCTTAAAAAAAAAAAAAAAAATAATTTTTCACATTTTCACCTTTTTTTTCCCTTTTTTGGAAAGATTTCACGCCCTAGCCCTTAAAAATAGGGTAAAAATTTAAACTTTTTCTTTTTCCCACCCTTAAGCCCTAACAAAGCTATTAAACGTTTGTTACAAGATCTCGGTCTATCAAAAAATGCACCATTTTTACTTGACTTTTAGCTTAAAAACAAGGAAGGTTACAAAAATTGTCCCCTTTTTCCCTTAAATCCCTACCTTCAAAAATCATCATCGCCTCTCCCTAAGTTCCTAACTAAAAAACTCAATTTTGAGCAAAAAATCAAAAAAAAAACCCCCAAAACCCCCAAAATTGCAACAATAAATCCAGGTCTTTTTTAAGGCAAAAATTTTTATCTTTTCCGAAAATCAAAAAAAACACCTTTTTAAGCCCTCTCTCCTAGACACCGTAATAGAGCTCTTATAGTCTTCTCCCGTCTTAGCTCAAAAAAAAACCCTAAAAAAAGTCCCTAAAAAACACCCAAAATCGCCAAAAAGGCCTCACCTAACGCCTTAACTCCTGGGCTCCCTCGCCATTTTTCAAATGCAACACATCTCCTTTTACTCTCACCCCTGAGAAATAAGACAAAAAAACGCTCCAACCAGGCTCTTCCACCTGATTTTGCGCCACACACCCCCACGATTTAAGTTTAACAGCATAAATAGGGTTTTTCATTTTTACTCACTTCTTTTTTTACACAAAAGCAGGGACCTCCAAACTTACCGGAACTTTTTCTGCCACACAAAAAATTTTTGGGCCCTCATATTTATATTTGGCCCTGTTTTTAACCAGGCTCTTCCCCCCGTGTTTTTTAAACTTTCTCAACCCTCGATTTTCTAACTTTCATAACTAAGACCGCATTTAACTATCATTACAAAATATTATAAAAACCTAAGCCCTTTCCCCAACCCTCTCCCAAGGCTCCCCTTTAGGGACAGCCTTAAAATTATCAGAAAAGAAAGATTTAAACTTTCACCCTTGGCCCCCAAAGTCAAGATTATCATTAAACTACCTTCTGGTCTTCTGCCACTCGGTAAAAGTAGCTGGTTGACACACTATGCTTAATCAACATTAACCTATTCCATACATATTAGCATATAATATGCTTAATCAGCATTAACTGATATTCCCCATCTATATAACACACTATGATTAGTCCTCATATTACTATATACCCCATACCCCTAACATTACTGATATACTCCATAATACTATTACATACCCTATATCCATAACCCTCTATGCTTAATCAGCATTCACCGACTTTCCACATATGATTTAACCTCATATTTAGACTTTCCCCAGGGAACATCAAACTCCTAATAATAAAGAAATTGACATACCCCATACTTGCTTAACATACAGATATTAATTGAGCATAGTATTGATCCTTTTACCTCATTTTCCTCACCATCGTATAAGATTATCAATAACCTATGTGGGCTCCAAGAGATAACCAACCCTTGCGTATAAGGTTAACGGTAAACGGTTTGTAGGACGGTACTGAAGACTCCCCTCAAATTGCTTAAAATTGGCAACTGGTTAATGGTGTAAATTCATTCACTACTTTGCCCCGTCAAGATTTATTAGTAGGCAGTTAGTAATTTTTTTTTTTGGGGTATCTTGAAACATAATGACATGTACGCTTCGCATCCGCTCTGGCGATCAACACGCCTCACACAATTCCTCTGATGGCGCTACCCTCGACTTCTCCCTCTTAGTCTACCAAAGATTGGGTGTCCTACATGTTTGTAACCGAATGATACTTTTGCCTGTCCTCTATAGTCGCTATTTAAGATTACTATTTAGGAGGGGTAACATTGAATTAAGAGATACATATTACTCCGCATTACTGAAGGGAGCAGGGATGGATGAATGAGTTAGTATGCATAACACTATTTACTACTATCGGCACTTTTTCGGACATTATTTCTTGAAAAAGCCCTTGATTTAATAACGCGCCGCGGGCCGGGCCGTTACTGAATAAAAAAAACTAATAGAACCTCATTAAAAACAATATTTGAGATTAAAACCCCCAATTCCCCTACCCAGGTATAAATTATTAAAATATTAAAATATTAAATTATTAAAATATTAAATTATTAAATTATTAAATTATTAAATTATTAAAATATTAAATTATTAAAATATTAAATTATTAAATTATTAAAATATTAAATTATTAAAATATTAAATAGATATATTAAATAGATATATAATCTATAATTAAATAAAGTAATAAAAATTTAAATTAATTCTCATAAAAATGATTTTTTTTAGATAAACCCCCCTACCCCCCTTAAGACAGCTACTAAATGTTAGAAAAAAAATACCCTAAATTAAATAGTATACTACGGGCCTAGCCACTAAAATGAATTTTTTGAGATAAACCCCCCTACCCCCCTTAAAGCAATACATCCAGACATATCTCGTTAAACCCCTAAACCGAGGTCCAAATTCTGCTTTTTTTTTTTGTAGCAAGTAAAAACGCGCGCTATACATTGTAACACGTTTTTTTAAAAAAACACACGTGTAGTTTAATGAAAGCATAGCACTGAAAATGCTAATATGAGAAGTAAAACGCTCCACGAGTACACAAGGTTTGGTCCTAGCCTCAGTATTATTTTCAACTAAACTTACACATGCAAGTTTCCGCACCCCAGTGAGGTTGCCCCTACTCATCCTTTAAGAAAACAGGGAGCGGGTATCAGGCACGCCCTCCGCAGCCCAAGACACCTTGCTTAGCCACGCCCCCAAGGGACTTCAGCAGTGATTAATATTAGATAATAAACGAAAGTTTGATCTAGTTAAGGTTTTTAGAGCCGGCCAACCTCGTGCCAGCCGCCGCGGTTATACGAGCGACCCAAATTAATGAGATAACGGCGTAAAGAGTGTATAAGAAAAACCTTGTACTTATTAAAGTTAAAATGGTGCTTAACTGTTATACGTACCCGCACAAATGAAAACAATTAAAAAAGAAACTTTATAAAAACAAGGCCTCTGAAAACACGATAGCTAAAAAACAAACTGGGATTAGATACCCCACTATGTTTAGCCCTAAACTTAGGTGTTTAATTACCTAAACACCCGCCAGAGAACTACAAGCGCCAGCTTTAAACCCAAAGGACTTGGCGGTGCCTTAGACCCCCCTAGAGGAGCCTGTTCTAGAACCGATAATCCCCGTTTAACCTCACCACCCCTTGCTATTTCAGCCTATATACCGCCGTCGTCAGCTTGCCCCATGAGGGGTAAACAGCAAGCACAAAGAATGAGACCTTCAAACGTCAGGTCGAGGTGTAGCTTACGAGGTGGGAAGAATGTGCTACATTTTCTACTAAGATAAACAGATAAGTAATGAAATTAAATTTGAAGTTGGATTTAGCAGTAAGATATAAATAGTAAATTAATCTGAAAATGGCTCTGAGGCGCGCACACACCGCCCGTCACTCTCCTCACCAAAATAATTAAAATATATATAAAAGAGCTAAACAAGAGGAGGCAAGTCGTAACATGGTAAGCGTACTGGAAAGTGCGCTTGGAATCAAAATGTAGCTAAAAAGGACAGGCACCTCCCTTACACAGAGGAAATATCCATGCAAATCGGATCATTTGAACTTTATAGTTAACCCAATGTAACTCGTTAGTTAGAATTAAACCTAAATGATTAAATTGAATTAACCAAACATTTATTATTCTTAGTATAGGCGATAGAAAGAAAAATTGGAGTTATAAACTTAGTACCGCAAGGGAAAACTGAAAGAGAAATGAAAAAATTCATTAAAGTAGTTAAAAGCAGAGATTACACCTCGTACCTTTTGCATCATGTCTAGCTAGTCAAACCAGACAAAGCGCACTTTAGCCTGCCCCCCCGAAACTAAACGAGCTACTTCAAGACAGCACATACGTGCCAACCCTTCTCTGTGGCAAAAGAGTGGGAAGATCTTCAAGTAGAGGTGACAGACCTACCGAGTTTAGTGATAGCTGGTTAGTTAGGAAAAGAATTTTAGTTCTACGTTAATCTCTCTTACACTCCTATTTAAACTATTACTACAAAGAACAAGAAGAAATTAATAGCTATTCAAAAGAGGTACAACTCTTTTGAAAAGGATACAACCTTAACAAAGTCGGATAAAGATTATATTAAATAAGGAATTTATTCTTGTGGGCCTAAAAGCAGCCATCTTAATAGAAAGCGTTAATAGCTCTAATAAAATATAAACCTATTATACAAATAAACAATCACAATCCCCTTTTATTACTAACTTATTTTATTTAGTTAAAAGAATTTATGCTAGAATGAGTAACAAGAAAGAGAATTTCTCCTTTTACAAGTGTATGTCAGAAAGAACAAATCACTGACAATTAACGACCCCAGACTGAGGGAATTATTTACCCCCAGATAAACGAGAAAAACAAATAAATATACATCGTTAACCCTACACAGGAGTAAAATAAGGAAAGATTAAAAAAGAAGGAAGGAACTCGGCAAACATAAATTCCGCCTGTTTACCAAAAACATCGCCTCCTGGAACCCCAGTATAGGAGGTCCCGCCTGCCCTGTGACATTAGTTTAACGGCCGCGGTATCCTGACCGTGCGAAGGCTAGCGTAATCACTTGTCTTTTAAATGAAGACCTGTATGAAAGGGCATCACGAGATTTTACCTGTCTCCCTTCTTCAATCAGTGAAATTGATCTCCCCGTGCAGAAGCGGGCATAAAGACATAAGACGAGAAGACCCTATGGAGCTTTAAATAATATATTAATAAAATGAATTTACAACCCTCAGGGAAAAGAAATGGACTTAGCATAATAAAATTATTTTTGGTTGGGGCAACCACGGGGTATAACACAACCCCCATATCGATTGGGCAGAAATGCCTAAAAAATAGAACGACAGTTCTGTTTAATAAAATATTTAACGAGCAACGATCCAGATATATCTGATTAATGAACCAAGTTACCCTAGGGATAACAGCGCAATCCTTTTCCAGAGTCCCTATCGACGAAAGGGTTTACGACCTCGATGTTGGATCAGGACATCCTAATGGTGCAACCGCTATTAAGGGTTCGTTTGTTCAACGATTAATAGTCCTACGTGATCTGAGTTCAGACCGGAGAAATCCAGGTCAGTTTCTATCTATGCAGCCGTTTCTCCCAGTACGAAAGGACCGGAAAAACAGAGCCTCTGTTTTAAACACGCTCTATCTTAACCCTCTGTTACCAACTAAAAGGATAATAAGAGGCACCCCCTTACCCAAAAAAAGGGTATTATTAAGGTGCAGAGCCAGGTAATTGCAAAAGCCCTAAACTCTTTATATCAGAGGTTCAATCCTCTCCTTAATAATGTTACAGACAATTTTACCTATTATTAACATCTTTATAACGATTATCCCAGTTCTTCTAGCTGTCGCCTTTCTTACACTTGTCGAACGAAAAGTATTAGGATATATACAACACCGAAAAGGCCCCCAATGTTGTAGCCCATATGGTCTTCTTCAACCTCTAGCAGACGGCTTAAAACTATTTATTAAAGAACCAATCCGCCCATCAACCTCCTCCTCCTTTATATTTATATTAGCCCCAACCATAGCCCTAACCCTAGCCCTAGTAATATGAAATACCTCTTCCTTTACCTTACTCCCTCTTAGATATTAATTTAACAATTTTATTCCTATTATCAATTTCAAGCTTAACAGTCTATTCTATCCTAGCCTCTGGCTGAGCCTCAAATTCTAAATATGCCTTAATAGGGGCTCTACGAGCAGTTGCCCAAACTATCTCCTATGAAGTAAGTCTCGGCCTAATTTTATTGTGTTTAATTATCCTCACAGGTAGTTACTCTCTCTTATCATTTAGTATTACACAAGAAAGTATTTGACTCCTTATCCCAGAATGACCCTTAGCCGCAATATGATATGTTTCTACCCTAGCTGAGACTAACCGGGCCCCCTTTGACCTCACGGAGGGAGAATCAGAGTTAGTATCCGGCTTTAATGTAGAATATGCGGGAGGACCTTTTGCCCTTCTTTTTCTAGCAGAATACGCCAATATCCTAATAATAAATACTCTCTCTGCTATTTTATTTCTAGGAGCCCTGCATAATCCCTTAATACCAGAACTCACTACTATTAATCTTATATTAAAAGCAACTATCTTATCCCTGATTTTTCTATGAGTGCGAGCCTCCTACCTCGTTTTCGTTACGACCAATTAATACACCTTATTTGAAAAAACTTTTTACCTCTTTCTTTAGCCCTAATTCTATGACATATCTCATTACCCATGGCCATAGCAAGTATTCCCCCTTCCATTTAATATAAGGATATGTGCCTGAATTCAAGGACTACTTTGATAGAGTAGAAAATAGAGGTTAAAATCTCTCATTTCCTTAGAAAAATAGGATTCGAACCTACACAAAAGAGATCAAAACTCGTTATGCTTCCATTACATCAAATTCTAAGTAAGAGTCAGCTAATTAAGCTTTTGGGCCCATACCCCAAATACGTTGGTTAAAATCCTTCCTCCACTAATGAACCCTTTAACTTTATCCATATTTATCTTAAGCCTAGGACTAGGAACAACAGTCACATTCTCAAGCTCTCACTGATTACTTGCCTGAATGGGACTAGAAATTAATACTATTGCTATCACCCCCTTAATAATTAAACAACAACACCCGAGCCCGTAGAAGCACAACAAAATAATTCCTCACACAAGCAACAGCCTCCGCATTACTTTTATTTGCAAGTACTACAAATGCCTGAATAACAGGACAATGAAGTATTCTAGAAATGGAAATACACCTGCAATTACATTAGTGACTCTTGCCCTAGCCCTAAAATTAGGTCTTGCTCCTATACATTTCTGACTCCCAGAAGTACTTCAAGGCCTTGATTTGAAAACAGGGACTAATTCTATCTACTTGACAAAAACTTGCCCCCTTCATTATTTTAATCCAAATTTCCCCAGCATTAAACCCCCATATCATAATTACACTAGCTCTTCTCTCCACCTTAATTGGAGGATGGGGGGTTTAAACCAAACACAACTACGAAAGATCCTAGCCAACACAACTACGAAAGATCCTAGCCTACTCCTCAATCGCACACTTAGGATGAATAACAGCTATTATTCACTACTCCCCCAACATTGCCATCCTCAATCTATTAGTATATTTAATTATTACTTCTACAATCTTTTTACTATTTAATTTACTTAACTCAACAACAATCAACTCTATCTCAGTAATAACAACAAAAAATACTATAATTACCCCTATTATTCTACTAACTCTTCTTTCCTTAGGAGGCCTACCACCCCTTACAGGTTTTGTACCAAAATGACTAATCCTTCAAGAACTAGTTTATCAAAAATTATTTATTATCGCCACAATTATAGCCCTCTCTACTTTATTAAGCCTATTTTTCTATCTGCGCTTAACCTATGCCATTACCCTAACAATGACCCCAAATACAATAAATATAATATCTTCCTGAATAACAAAAAATAACCAAAAAATAATTCTTCCTATCACCATCCCTTTAGCTACAATAGTCCTTCCCCTTACCCCTTTATTTTTTTATATCCTACAATAGAGATTTAAGTTAAATAAACTAAAAGCCTTCAAAGCTTTTTATAGAAGTTCAACTCTTCTAATTTCTGTTAAGATCTATAAGACTCTATCTTATATATTATGAATGCAACTCAAACACTTTAATTAAGCTAAGATCTCTCTAGGTGAGTAAGCATCGATCTTACAAACTCTTAATTAACAGTTAAGTATTCAAACCACCGAACATCCACCTATTAAGCCCTTCCTCTTTCGTCTTTTAATGACGAGGCGAAGGGCTTTTAAAGCCCTGGAAGGTCCTCCCTTCATTCCTGGAGTTGCAATCCAATGTGAATTTCACTACAAGGCTTGGTAAGAAGAGGCATTACCCTCTGTAAATGGATTTACAATCCACTACTTAAACTCAGCCATCTTACCTGTGACCATCAATCGATGACTCTTTTCAACTAATCATAAAGATATCGGCACCCTTTACCTCCTTTTTGGTGCTTGAGCAGGTATAGTAGGAACTGCCCTAAGCCTATTAATTCGCGCTGAATTAAATCAACCCGGAGCTCTAATAGGGGATGATCAAATTTATAATGTTATCGTTACTGCCCATGCTTTTGTTATAATCTTCTTCATAGTTATACCCATTATGATCGGAGGTTTTGGTAACTGACTTGTACCTTTAATAATTGGAGCGCCAGATATAGCATTTCCCCGAATAAATAATATAAGTTTTTGACTCCTCCCTCCCTCTTTCTTACTTCTTTTAGCCTCTGCAGGAGTAGAGGCAGGAGCTGGAACTGGATGAACTGTCTACCCCCCTTTAGCAGGCAACCTAGCACATGCAGGAGCATCTGTAGACCTGACTATCTTCTCTCTCCACCTAGCTGGTATCTCTTCAATTCTAGCCTCCATTAACTTTATTACTACAATTATTAATATAAAACCTCCCTCTATTACCCAATATCAAACCCCTTTATTTGTATGATCTATTTTAATTACTACAATCCTTCTATTATTATCTTTACCAGTTTTAGCAGCCGGTATTACAATATTACTTACAGACCGAAACCTAAATACAACATTCTTTGACCCAGCAGGAGGAGGAGACCCTATTTTATATCAACACTTGTTCTGATTTTTTGGTCACCCCGAAGTGTATATCCTAATCCTTCCAGGATTCGGTATAATCTCCCATATCGTAACCTATTATTCTGGCAAAAAAGAACCCTTTGGCTATATAGGAATAGTATGAGCCATAATAGCAATTGGTCTACTAGGTTTTATTGTTTGAGCCCATCATATATTTACAGTAGGGATAGATGTAGACACCCGAGCCTACTTTACTTCCGCTACTATAATTATTGCTATTCCTACAGGTGTAAAAGTATTTAGCTGATTAGCCACGCTACATGGAGGGACAATTAAGTGAGATACCCCTATATTATGGGCTTTAGGTTTTATCTTTCTTTTTACCGTAGGAGGACTTACAGGAATTGTACTAGCTAATTCTTCCCTAGATATTGTCCTTCATGATACCTATTACGTTGTAGCTCATTTTCACTATGTCCTATCAATAGGAGCTGTATTTGCTATTATAGCAGGATTAGTACACTGATTCCCTCTTTTTACTGGATTTACCCTTCATGAAACATGATCCAAAATTCACTTTGGCCTAATATTCTTAGGAGTTAACCTCACATTCTTTCCCCAACACTTTCTTGGCCTTGCAGGTATACCCCGACGCTATTCTGATTACCCAGACGCATATACCCTCTGAAACACTGTTTCTTCTATCGGTTCCCTAATCTCATTATTAGCAGTTATTCTCTTCCTATTCATCCTCTGAGAAGCTTTTGCCTCTAAACGAATTCTTTCCCATGTCATAATAACCTCAACAAATGTTGAATGACTTCATGGCTGCCCCCCTCCCCACCACACATTTGAAGAGCCAGCCTTTGTTTTAATTAAAACAAACAAGAAAGGAAGGAATTGAACCCCCATTTTTTAGTTTCAAGCTAAAAACATAAACCACTCTGTCACTCTCTTAATAATATGAAGTACTAGTAAAACTATTACAATATCTTGTCAAGATATAATTACGAGTTAAACCCCCGTGTATTTTAAATGGCACACCCCTCCCAATTAGGTTTTCAAGACGCAGCATCACCCGTAATAGAAGAACTCTTACATTTTCATGACCATACCCTAATAATCGTATTCTTAATTAGTACCCTAGTACTCTATATTATTACAGTAATAGTAACTACAAAACTTACAAATAAATTTATCTTAGATTCTCAAGGAATTGAAATTATCTGAACAATTCTTCCTGCTATTATTTTAATCTCAATTGCCCTTCCTTCTCTACGCATCCTTTACCTAATAGATGAGATTATCAACCCACACCTCACAATTAAAGCAATTGGACACCAATGATACTGAAGTTACGAATATACAGATTATGAAAATCTAGAATTTGATTCTTATATAATTCAAACACAAGATCTAACTCCTGGTCAATTCCGTCTACTAGAAACAGATCATCGCATAGTTATTCCCATAGAAGCCCCCATCCGCATTTTAGTTTCCGCAGACGACGTCCTCCACTCATGAACTGTACCTGCCTTAGGGGTAAAAATAGATGCTGTACCAGGACGCCTTAATCAAACAGCCTTTCTTGTAACTCGTCCTGGTGTTTATTACGGCCAATGTTCAGAAATCTGCGGGGCTAATCACAGTTTTATACCAATTGTAGTAGAAGCCGTTCCTCTTCAACACTTCGAAAACTGATCTCTCTTAACATTAGAAGAAAGCTCATTAAGAAGCTAAAAGATATAAGCGTTAGCCTTTTAAGCTAAAAATAGGTGTTTTCTAACCACCCTTAATGAATGCCTCAATTAAACCCACACCCATGATTTTTAATCCTTTTATTTACATGAGCCATTTTTTTAACCATTATTCCTAATAAAATTAATAAACACACCTTCACTAACAAACCAACAATTAATCTTATCATACCCAAAACAAATAACTGACACTGACCATGAACATAAGCTTTTTTGATCAATTTATAAGCCCCTCTTTAATAAATATTCCCCTCCTAGCTTTAGCCCTCACCCTCCCTTGATTTCTCTTCCCCTCCCTCACAAACCGATGACTAAATAATCGTTTTATTACTCTACAAACTTGATTTATAAGCCAGTTCACTAATCAACTTCTTTCACCAATTAATCCTAAAGTACATAAATGAGCAATAATTTTTTGA
>JAYJKW010000101.1:0-25638 GCA_035084275.1 Hydrolagus colliei | reverse complement strand
GTCAACGGTGTCAAAGGCAGCAGAAGTCGAGGAGGACCAAGTGGCAGAGAAAACCCTATTCACAGATGTTTAGAATGTCGTTAGAGACATTGATCAGGGCTGTCTCCGTACTTCAACAACTCCGATTTATTTTGTGCCCTCCATGCCGGACGGTGTCTCAGAGCAATTCACTGTGGCCTACTATGGGCAGCACGGAAGCCAGGTAGCAGAGGTTTGAAGAGAGAATGGCGAGTCAAAAAGGAGCGAAGCTGGGAAGCAACAACTTGTTCCAGGGCCTTAAGAGAGGAATGGGAGGTTGGAGATGGGGCAGGTAGCTGGAGAATAGGGATGGGTCCACTGAAGATGGGGGTAAACCTTGCTAGTCTGCACACTTCCACTCATTGAGTTTGGGCATTCAAGTATTCTTTCGCCTGTTGAGTTATTTATTTTACGAAGATGACGTTCCTGTGTTCAATTAGCAGCAGTGTCAGAAATAATGTAACCTTTCTTCAATTACCGTTGGTTGACTGAATACTGCAAAGTTTATTTGACACAGGTTCAGAGGCTGGAGTTACGAAGAGAGCAACATACCAACATGATGAATATTGAGTTAAAAATAAAGAATCTGCTGACTCAACAAGTTAGCAAAGGAAATTATCAGTGTAAGGTACTGAGCACAGCACAGGAAATCTGCATCACTGAGTAGCACCTCAATGGGATGTTGTAGAGAATACAAAGAGTCTTGCATAGTAGAAGATTAACCTCACAAAGCATTTAGTCGCAAAGATCTACCGGAGATGTTATCACACTGAAGGAGTATTGCCTTTGGGTTGTATACAGGTAACGTGCAAATAGGCTCCAACATATAACCCAGGGTTTTCTTAGGTCAAGGGTGGTATCTCTGACATTGTCTATAACAACAACAACAAACAAAATTAGAGAGAAAGGAGGGTGGCTGAAGGCACGGTTGAAGAGGAGAATCTTGAGACAGGTCTTGAAGGAAGCAAGGGAGGAAGAAAGTTGAAGGGATTGTGGGATGGAGTTCCAAAGCTTGGGGTCTAATATGAGATTAGCATTATCAGCAAAATAATCCTCATATTTGGTACAGCACCTTTCACCCACAAAACACACAGTCACTTTACAATATATCTTATAAAATGTACACTTTACAATATACATTAAAAGCCCATTTATCTGGCACCCTTGGACCTGGCCAATGCCAGTTAAACGGCATGCCGGATATGCGGACGAAAACCCAATACCAAAAAAGTTAAACGTTTTTTTAAACATACCATATTAATAATGGACTAAATAATAACAGAATATTGTATGGATACTTACCAATAAAGCAATAAATATTGATTACAGTCTACAAACACAGCACACAATCACAAAGCAAACTTCTACAACGGGGGATGGTTGTGGCTTAAAGCGGTACTGTCTTTTTTATCCTCTTTCTTTTCTTTCTCTCCCTCCTTCCCTCTCTCTCTCTTTCACACACACACTCAGTCAATCTGGCATCTCAATGGCTCCAAACTTAACCCTCCTCCACTCCTTTCATTTTCCATCTAAATTAATCAACTCTTCCCCCTCTCTTTCCCTCTCTTTCCCCTCCACCCGCGCTCGCCCTGCCTCTCTCTCCTTCTCCCACCCCACACCAAAACAGTGTATAAACCCACGATACAGTCAGGCTACACTGGCCTGACTGTATCCGTCAGAGAGAGAGAGAAAACGACAGACAGACAGACAGACAGACAGACAGACAGACAGACAGACAGACAGACAGACAGACAGACAGACAGACAGACAGACAGACAGACAGACAGACAGACAGACAGACAGACAGACAGACAGACAGACAGACAGACAGACAGACAGACAGACAGACAGACAGACAGACAGACAGACAGACAGACAGACAGACAGACAGAAAGAAAGAAAGAAAGAAAGAAAGAAAGAAAGAAAGAAAGAAAGAAAGAAAGAAAGAAAGAAAGAAAGAAAGAAAGAAAGAAAGAAAGAAAGAAAGAAAGAAAGAAAGAAAGAAAGAAAGAAAGAAAGAAAGAAAGAAAGAAAGAAAGAAAGAAAGAAAGAAAGAAAGAAAGAAAGGCAGGCAGGCAGGCAGGCAAGTAAGTGAATAGATAGAAAGAGAGAGGGAGAGATAGAGAGGAAGGAAAGAGAGTGAGAGAGAAAAAGAAAAAGAGGCGGAGAGAGAAAAAGGAGAGGAAAAGGAAAAAAAGGAGGAGAAATCGACAGTGGCGCTTTGAGAGGAAAAACTGGAAGTGCCACTACCGGCAGGATTCAAAATAATCTCTTCAACAATTGACTCATTAACTGCGCCACCACGGTTGCGCAGGATAAGATCTGGTTATTTGAATGGGGACATTTTTTTTGAGGTGCCGGTAACACGGAAGTTTCGGTTGATTGGGTCACGGATAAACGGGCTTTTATTGTATATTGTGAAATATACACTTCACAATACATCCTATGAAGCACTCTGGGATATCCTCTTGGCATGAAAAACACTATACATGGGTTTTTAGGATATCAATGAGTCTGTCAATATATGAGGAAGATAATGAGGAAGAACAACTCCTCTTCTGTTGTTATGCCTCAATCTTTGCTGCTTCCTGTCTCTTCCACCAGATGAATCGGTAACCTGCAACACTCCAGACTCACTGCAATATGTTTCAACTTGTCTCCTAAGATGTTATTCTAAAGGAGCCAGATGCTCTCAGACAAACTTATTAACTTCGTGGGTTGCCATTCGGCTTGACTCCAAAGTTTTTCTTTCACTTGGCTCTGAATATTCCAAGAGCTCAGTACTTTAACAGTTGGAGACACGGACTAGTTATTCTCAGAATATTTTTTTTAAAAACAAGGTAGATACGGAGGGCACACTCTCTTTCCCTATCTGCTGAACTCTGATGCTTACACTGGCAGATGAAACAGATAGGGAGGGGTATTGAGGAAGAACGCTGGTGCGAACAGAAGCTCAGATTCCTTGCTAATTGTGTGAGCCTTTTGCAATGCTGCACTGGAAGTAGTGTCTGGCCTTTTGTATCTTTAGGATGTTTTAATGAAAGATGAATTAATGAGCACTTTATTCCAGGACACAAAGAATGCTTGACCTTTCGTGATTGCTTTACTTTGACAAGCTCCAGAGTATCCAGAACCCTGCAGCCCGTTTCCCTTCCTCATCACTCTCTGAGAGCTCAAGCCCATCCTTCATTGGCTTGCATCTCCCAGTGGATTGAGTTCAAGATTCTCATTCTCACCTTAAATTCCTTCCATGGTCTACTTCCATCACCACCTCGAACTCCCTTCGCGCATCAGACACCAGCCTACTACCTGTCCCACCAGGAGCTTGCAGGCTATCTACACCCACTCTCTGACTCAACCACATCTCAAGACTCATCTAGTTGCCCACACATTTGATCATCTTTGTAGCCCCTCAGGTTCGACCCCCAACATGGGTAGCAAGGAAATATTATTAAGTGCCTTGTGACATTCATCCAACACGAAAGAGCTAGATGAATATATATTACTGCATTTGATATAATGCCTTTTTACATGGTCACGTTGCCTCAAAGCTCTTCACAATATCTACTGTAAAGCGTGGTGACTACGTATTTATTTTTTAGGTGAATTCAGCAGCCAATTTGTGCACAACAGTAGCCCACAAACAGCCTTTCCCAAAGGCAGTGACAAAAGCTGGAGGGTGCTATGTATATGGCAACGAAACGTAATTGGCAGTGATGAACTACGTTTTCCTTGCATTCTCATAGGGAGTACATGTCAAGATGTAATTTAAAAGAAAAATCCACTTTCAAAATTCAGAGAATTTCAATTTAGTAACAGTTAAAATAAACAGTTTTTTTTTGCTTTAAATCACAGACGGAAATTGTGAGAGGCAGTAAGTACACAAAAGCATGTACGTCTCTACCATACTTTGAGGTAATGGGATGGATACCACCATCAGCTCAGCAACAATGAATAAGCAGTTCAGCTTCAGTCTCGCACCAGCAGCAGCTTAACAAGCGTATGTGAGACGAGAAGAGAGAAGTAACTGCAAACAACAGCCTTCACCAAAGTATGCACACACAAACTAATCTGGCAGTACTCTACATCAAACAAATATGTGGAGCCTGAACCTATAACTTCTGACTCAGAGGTGAGTCTGCTACCAACTGATCCACCTAAGGAGACAGAAACTTTATTTATTGGTTTAATGTATCATCCGAAGGACAATGTGACAATGACACCTGCGACACTGCAGGACTCCGCAGCATGTACTAAAGTACTAATTTACTCATCTGTATAGATAACTAAATTGACAAGGTGTTTCTGTAGGGATTAACTACGTGCAAATATTGGCTGTATATCAGGGTTAAAGTGTTGAACTGTGAATCCATTTAGAAAAATGATAAAGGTGCTTTAGTACTTCATAACCAAAGACTGAGATCATTGCTTTACACTCAACATGACTTCCACACCTCTACAAACTGATTTTAAAAGGTTTGTTGGCTCCAGCTTATATAGAAAAGAGTCAGCTACTTTTGAATTGAGCTGCACGATTCCAACAAATGTCTTGCATATGTTGTGGGGGGAGTGAATGCACCTACAAATAAATACGTAGTGGAATGTGACAATATCACCTGTCAATCAGTGCTGTTGAAAGTACAGCACTTTGGGGTAATACCCCACCACCTGCCGATTCACTCCACCGAAAAGCCAGCGATAACTTTGACTATGTTGTTGGCAAATGTGCTAATTGTTACTGGTGATTAAATCACATTGATCATATCATAAGCTGCACTTTTCTTGCCAGCTAACTTTGAACATACTCATTTTGTAAATGTAATACAGTACAGTATAATGATTGATCAATGAACTCCCCATTGGTTTGAAAGTTTGCCATTGTTGCCAAGAACTCGCTTTTCAAAATTAAGGCCTGAAAAAATATTTTTAATGGTGTAATTTGCACTCCTGCTCCCTCGACGCCTCGGAACGTCCTCGCAACATAAAAGGTGCTCTACAAATTAATGTTGCTGCTGTTGTTGTTGTATCACTCAAGTCTAACATGCTCTGATTGCTGAATATAGACATTTTCAGCACAGAAGGAAGCCATTTGGCCCCTCGTGTGTGTTTCATTGCTTCCTTTATTCTAGTAAGTCATCCTTTTTTTAAAATTAATTCCACTTTCCAGCACTGTCCTAACAACAATTCATATTTTTGCCACTTAAGTATTTACCCAGCATCTGTTTGAATTATTCTATTCATGGTACCTCAATAGCCACCATGTTAATAACTATCCTTTTGTCTAAGTCATTGATAATGGGATTTCCCAGTCAAAATATATTAGCGGAAACCATTGTTGATTTCCGATATTCACACCTTTTGGACAACAATCAAATCTCCAACAGTCTTGTTTTGATGTGTAATGGTTCTGTGGCTTTATTATGCCTCATAACAACAACAAAAACAACTTACGTTTAAGTCACAACCTTCATGCAGGAAAGAGTGTTCATTATTGTACAGAATAATGGCAGTAGAATGAGCAGACAATTGTAAGTTAACAATAGCGACAAGTGTTGCATGAAGCTACATCTCACTCATACAGCCTGATCTCACAGTATCATTAAAATCCCCCAAATCACACTGACTGTTCCAAGTTCTAAAATGCTCAAATTATTTCAACAATGATAATCCTTATGTTTGATGCAGTGCTTTTCAGACTGGAAGTGTGTCTCAAAGACTTCACAGGATTTATTTAAAAATGAGTGATTCTGACAAACATAGCAGCCAATACAGTCATGCAGGGAGAAACCTTGTTCAAGTTTCCTTACTACATGATAATGAACACTGATAATAATCCCTCGAGGAAAAAATAAAATTGGTCACTCAATCCACGATGGTTTGTGGGACACTGCTATGCGCAATTGGCTGCCGCATTTCGCTCACAAATATAGTCAATTCAGTAAACAGTATATTCTGTGATACGCTTTGAGACATCGAGACCACGTGAAAAGCACTATGTCAAATGCAAAGATTATTATTATTAAGTAAATAACCAATTTATTTGTGGAATTGTTGAATATGTCCTTGGGATCTTTTACATCCATTAAACACTTCCCTTGTTCAGCATCTTATTCTGAACAACGCAGCACTCCACAGAAATGTATTGGAGTGTTAAAGAAGACTGTATGAGTTCCAAGGTGTGAGACTTGAAACCACAACCTTTGACTAAAAGGGATTTGGGAAGTTGGAATTTTGGATAAGGAGTATCTTTGTTATAAACTTTCTATTTTCCATCCTACATGTTTTACCACCAACTCTATCTTTCTGCCTCCACCCTCGATTCCAGTACCAATGCTGACCTGACAGACTGCCTGTCCGACATCATGTCCTGGATGAGAGCTACCTTTCTACAGTTGAATGTCAGTTTGATCCTCAACTGTCTTTCTTCCCCTACATCTATGACTGCTCTGCCTTCCAGCACCTCCGCAAAAGTGCCAGACTCAACTACCTCACCCCTCAGGCCACTGAAACTTTCATTTATGCCTTCATCACGTCCAGGCTCGAATATGCAAATACCCTGCTTGTCAGCCTTCCCAACTCCTCCCTCCATAGACAGCAGATATCTAGAACTCTGCAGCTCAAGTCCTCTCCTGCACCGCTCCACATTCCCACATTCCCCATCTCCCACATTCTCACCCTATTCCATTCGCTCCCCATTATTCAAGAGTTTCAATTCAGGATCCTGCTACTCACCTTTAAAGCCCTCCATGGCCTTGCCCCACTATACTTCTGTAACCTGCTAATCCCCTACCAAGCTGTCTGCTTTCTCTTCTCAGCAGCTTCAGCATGCTCCATGTACCCTGACCCATCCGACACACCATTTGCGGGGGAGCCTTCAACCACTCTGACCTTCAATTTCTGGAATTCCATCCAGCAATCTGTTCACCTCGACCCTCCCTAGCCTCCTTCAAGATCTGCTTCAAGACCCTCCTCTTCGACAGTGCCCCTTTCCCTCTCTTCCATTCACCCTTCCCAATCCCGACCCCAGCTCAGGTCTGAAACACTGACTGTCCAGTGCCTTGGACATCCTTCTGATGTGAAAGGCACTGTACAGATTTTATTGTTGTTGCTGTTGTTTTAGAATGTTGTGTGAAATCTGCATGGAGGTGTTTCCTAAAAAGGTTGATGAACGATAATTTTAATATTTAAAATTGTATTTTCCTCTGCATGGATGAAATTAAAGGAATTTACAGGGTTACAGTTGATTAACTTTGTCCAATGACTGAATAAATTTATATAAATGGAGCACAAGGGTGACAGGGGTGCAGTATTGAGGTGATTTACTGCTAATTAATCACTTTAAGTAAATATACAGTTCGAAATTGAAAAACATCATGGATTCTGCATCAATTATCACTTGCAGCATGATATTCCACATTCTATTAACTCTTCCTCACCTCCCCCTTCACTTCTATGCTAACAATATTAAATTGATACCATTTGTCCCCATTGACTGGATAATGAAAGCCTTTGGCTCATTGTATCTCATCTTTCCTGAATGCTCAACTTTCCGTTGGCTCACTTCAGCATCAAACTGTTACCTAATTAAGTTCAGTGACCTCCTTAGTGTTCCAACATCTGTGTAAAGAACTTCTTCCTGATGTTTCTCTTTCAACTGCCCCCCCTGTTTCCTTGGCATATCTGAAAATAGTTGTTATTGTAAAGCACAAGGATCCCTTTTAGCAATCAGCCCTGTGGGCACTAGCCTGCTTCATGTCCCCCATCCCACATACCCCACCATCGGCAGTCAATCTTTCAACGTATCTGCCCCCGCTCTGTAGAACTCCACCATGGAGACTCTTCAACTCATGTCTTTCCTCATCTCCTTCAAGGTCAACCCCAAGATCTTCATCTTTCACCATGATATTAGACTCCTTACCCTCTAACCTCTCACCCCATTGACCCCCTCCCCTAGCCCTGATATGCGCACAGCCCTTGTACATCTTCCTCATGCGAAAGGCGCTGTATAAATGTAAATGTTGTATTGTATATGGAAATAGATAATTGTCTGTATAGATAGAGGTATGGTAAAAGAGAGAAGCATACATTCTGCATCAGTGTGTGTATGTGTCTCAGATGGGAAGGATGGCAGCGTGAGCCTCAGATGTTCAGCTGGGACATGCAGAGGCAAGCCCAGGCCTGACTGTGGGCTGGCTTTACTCCAGCGTGCTTTGTTTTTGATTTGTGATACCCGTCAATTGAATTTGATACATTTTAAAATGTTTAATACTAAACAATTCTCACTCACCCCAAATTATGTTTGAAACAGGATCCTTTTTGAGAATGTTACATTTTGTGCGGCTAAGTGGGAGATCCTTTAATGGACATATCATTTTCATGGGACAGTGTTCTCCATTCTGTACAGCCAGGATAAACATCGAACTCAGGCTAATTTGTGAGATAGTTACTTTTGTGGAGCTTAATATCACCCACAAAAATCAATCTCCTTTCAAGCACAACTGTTATGGAATCTTACGGTGGGAAAAATGCTTAATTTCAACAACAATAACAGCAACTTCCATTTACAAACAACAACTTTCATTTTTGATGCAGAATGTATGCTTAGGCTTAGGTTTAGTCAGTAGTTTAGTGGTTAGAGCCTCGCCTCACGAGAGAGAGACCCGGGTTCTATTCCCGGCGGGAAAAAACCTTGAAAACCTTTCCGTACTCTGCATGCCTGATAGTAATCCCTTCAGAAAAGAAACAATAATAAATTGATCCCTCAACCCACAACTGTTTATGGGACACTGCTGTATGCAATTGACTGCCGTGTTTCGACTACAAGTATAGTCAATTCACTTTACAGTATTTTCAGTGAAGCGCTTTGAAACGTCTACAAATGTGAAAAGCGCTGTATCAAATGCAATGATTATTATATAAATGCAGTTACTGTAAACTGGAGTAACCATTCACAGGCAAAAACAACAGCCAATTGCAAACAACCATGTCCCACAAACACCCGTGGAGTGAGCGAACAAATGTTATTTGTTTATTTCTTTATTTATTTGTTGACCAGGACACCGGAAGAAACTCCCTTCTCTTTTCGAGTAGTGCCAAGGGATCTTTAATGCCTACCTGCACAGGCAGATAGGACCTAGGTTTAATGTCTCATCCGGAGGACGGCATCTCCAAAAATGCAGTATGCCCCCAGCACAGAATTACAACACTTAATAGAATTTATTGTTTTGTAGACGAATGTGGCATTTGTTTTGCACAAAGCAATGTCCACAGTCACCCATGAAGTGACTGACTCGATTCTATCTGGGGGATTGTTGGCAATATACCAGAAGATACCACATTCTGTTTTGAAATAGTGCGATGGGGAACTGTAACTTCCAGCTAAGCAAGCGAACAAGATTTTGGTTTAATGTCTCATCCAACGGACAGCACTTCCAACAATGTAGCACTCTAGCATCTTTCACCATTGCTCCATCTACACAGAAAATTGTCTATATTTGATATGATCTGATTGTATTGCAGTTTCAGCGAGGACTGTAATTTCAAAGACTTGATGTGGGGCTTGAACCCACAAATTGCTAATTCTGTGGAAAGTGCCACTAACTGAACCAATCTGCCACCTGGTGCCAGCTAACCCAGCACAGACCAAGATTGGGACCTTCCAATGTTTATAGTCTGTATGAATTAGTTCTCAATGGAAGATGCACTCATCCACTAATTAGGTAATTGGGGAAGCCATGCACATTTGTTTAAATACCTATGGGTGACATTCCTGCACTGGCCATTATACAATCATTGTGACCATCTTATAATGTACTTTATACAACCCTCTGCAGTATTTCCTGATCTTTGGAAATGATGCTTATGATTCAATGAACAAATCCTTTTTAACAACTTTCTGAACTGCAACAATATTTTGTGTGTGAATCCTTCCTGTGTACTAGGGAACGGCGATTAATCGGTTTTTCGATTAAACCCGATATGATTTTCAGATCGGTATGCCGATATGGTGATTCTAAAAAAACTGTTATATCGAGAGATTCGATTTTAAAAATATACATCGATATATTTTTAATATCGTTCCTGGCAATATATCAATATTGTTGGTATTATCAGTGTAATGCGATCTTTTCCAGCTTACCTTGTCGCCGGCAATGCAACCTCCTAGACCTAGAGCATGGAATGCGCGTACATTCGGTGCGCGCGCACAATTAACGGGCGCGCACATCCGATGCGCGCGCACACTTTACTGCGTATACTCGACGTGAGTCGTGGCGTCTTAACAAAGTCGCATCGCTGAAAATTGTAGTTTGAAAATTTACCTTTCTCATCATGGGGAAAAGAAGCCCCGTATGGGACTACTTTGAAAACAATGCAGTCAGTAATGGTGTGTATAGATGTACAGTTTGCAAGGTCTTGGTTAAGACATCTGATTCGAGCACGAGCAACCTGCGACAACACATTAAGCAGCACCACCCCGCCCAGCACGCTGCCCTCAGAGCGAAATCATTGTCGACAACAGCAGGAAGTCGAACCAGCGCTTCGGAGAAAGCGACAGGTAGTGGGGCCAGTGCAGCTCAAACAATTCCTGCTTTATTTAAGAGGAGAACATTGTACCAGAGAGGGGACAAAAAGTGGCAAAGTATCACGAACGCTGTCACTTTTTGCACAGCAAAGGAGAGCTTGCCAATGGCGAAGGACATTAATTCAGACTAAAGACTACATCAAAATCAGTGGCATTTTGTGGCTGTAAGTGTTATTTGTGTGTGTGAGAGAGTTAGAAGCCAGATTATCACTGCTTCTATGTGTGTGTCTAGTCAGACACACACATAGAAGCAGTGATAATCTGTCTTCTATGTGTGTGTCTAGTCAGACACACACAGCAGTGATAATCTGGCTTCTAACTCTAACAGTCAGACTGTCTGTCTCTCTCTTTTCTATTGTAATAGATCTCATTTACACGTGGACATTACATGCTACTTTCAAGCAAGAAATGGAGGAGAATAAATCTCTAGATTTTGTTTTTGGTGTGTGTGTGTTCTATTTTGTCTTTAGAGATGGAGGGAGAGAAGGAGAGGGGGAAAGTTGGGAGAGAAGGAGAGAGGAAGAGAGGAGAGGGAGGGAGAGAATGAGAGGGGGAAAGGAGGGAGAGAAGGAGCGAGGGAAAAGGAGGAAGAGAAGGAGAGAGGCGAGGGAGGGAGGGAGGGAGGGAGGGAGGGAGGGAGAGAAGGAGAGGGGGAAAGTTGGGAGAGAAGGAGAGAGGAAGAGAGAAGAGGGAGGGAGAGAAAGAGAGGGGGAAAGGAGGGAGAGAAGGAGCGAGGGGAAAGGAGGGAGAGAAGGAGAGAGGGGAGGGAGGGAGGGAGGGACAGAAGGAGAGAGGGGAGGGAGGGAGGGAGGGAGAGAAGGAGAGGGGGAAAGGAGGGAGAGGAGACAGGGAGGAGGGAGAGGAGAGAGGGAGAGTGGAGGGGGAGGGAGAGAAGGAGAGGGGGGAGGGAGGGAGGGAGAGAAGGAGAGGGGGAAAGGAGGGAGAGAAGGAGAGAGGAGGGAGAGAAGGAGAGGGGGAGGTAGGGAGCAAACAACATTGTATAATTGAACAGACCTTGACACCAACATTACAAACTTTCTGGACCTAGAGCACGCATTTCGAAATGTGCGTGCACCGCGACTGCGCGCGCATCGTCAGTGCGGACGCACCGTCAATGCGCGCGCACCGCGACTGAGCGCGCACCATAAATGCGCGCGCCATCAATGCACACGCACTTCGAATGCACGCGCAGCGCAGTATAAAAACTCGATAGATCGGTTAAAGCAGGTATGAGCAAACCGATATATCCATATCCGGAAAAATCCCATATCGCCGTTCCCTACTGTGTACACGTAAAAAATAATCAGTGTAACCTGCATGTTTACATGCATACTGAGCGCAGATTAAACTGATCTGTCTTTAACCATGGAAATGCCCTGCAGTTGGAACCAAGGCATGAGTCTCCAGAACAGGAAGAACACTGAACATAATCGTGATCTTAGCTTTAAGATGATTGTGTTAAAATTTAAGTTCTGCAAAATTTTGGAAAATTGTGCTTTAACTTGGAAGCTGATTATTTTGGGATCCTCACTTTCCAGCCACTGTTCCACTTCCATCCAGTCTCCAGCCCTGGATCCCAGCAAGGCTTAGTCTCTAACTCTGGTTCCACCTCCTCCTTAGTCACCAGCCCACTGGTTTTAACTTTATCACTGCCCGGAAGAAATCAAATTTGAGCATAAGCCTAAAGTTAGTAGTCCAGTTGCTAAGCAATGCACCTGAAGCCTTCCAGGGCTCAATGCCAGACAGCTTCAATCTATAAACTCGATTTAGAACACTGGTGAACTCATTCAATCTCGGTCCAGTCAAGGTCACACTAGTATCACAAAGGACGTGTGGTGAGAGTTTGTGGTCCTGGCAACTTCAGTAATCAGTGCCTGCGTTGTGTATTCAACTGGAACCTGAATGAGGTTGGTTGGGAATGTTTTCCATTCCAAAGATATGATAAGGGCAACAAACGGAAGAGCACAGCACAAAGTACTGCCAATAAATATAGACCATGAGTCCAAACTTTTTTCTTGTGGTGCAGGTATCAAAGTACCTTGCATGAGAGAACTGGCTCTGTACTGTGAGTTTGCATTAAGAGGTTATTTCATTCTTCATCCTCCCCAACCTAGACTGAAAGCAACTTTGTACAGAAACATTGGGTTTGTGACAACAGACCTGCTACTCAGTCTATACATTATCACATCCTCCTTGGTGATTTCAAAGCATAAGTCACCAGCCAAGGAGGATAGTCACTAGACAAGGAGGATAGCCACTAGCTCTGGATGAGTGCGTCTTAATGAAAGCGATAAGTTGCTGTATCAAATGCAACGCTTATTATTATTATTATTATTAGCAACCACTGTGGCTGCCTGAAGAGCAATGTGTTTCACTGATGATACTTATTACATCACGCATTCCATTTCCAACCCAAATTTTTACCACCTTCCATACCCAGGGGCACTGAGGCCAATTGTAACAATGCCCCATTGCTACTCTACCTGAACTAAACTAATTCATTTCTGAACAGAGATCAAACTTGAAATGTTTCTCGTGTGTACAGCCACGCTCACCAAACCACAATATCAATAACAACAACTTGGATTTATATAGCACCCTCCACGTCAGACGGCGTCTCAGAGCACATCCCAATAACTGATGCCAGGGCCGAGCCAGGGGGAGGGGGAAGAAGGTGACCGAAAGACGTGGTCGAAAAAAAAGATCTTTAGCTGAGACCTGAAAGTAGTAAGAGAGAGGGCAAGGCGAAGGGAGTGAGGAAGGGAGTTCCAGAGCCTCGGGGCTTAATGGCTGAAGGCATGGCTGTGGATGGTGGAGCGGAGGTTTTGGGGGACAAGGAGGAAGTCAGACCCGGTGGAGCAAAGGCAACAGGTACTGTTATGAGGAGAGAGGAGGTCAGAGAGGTAGTGGGAGGGCAGAGGAGTGGAGGGATTTGAAAACAAGAGTGAGGATCTTGAAATCAATCCTCTCCAGGACAGAGGGCTAGTGCAGTCTGGCAAGGAGACTATCAGGGTAACCACTTAATGTTTCATTGATATGAAACAGTTTTTATTCTTTCACACAATCCCATTCCAAATTTGGGAAAGTCATTCAGCAAATGAACAAAATGGTAACAGAAAGAGCCCGGAAAGAAGCAAAACAAAAGTCTGAAGCTGCAATAAACAATCCCTTGTATAGAAGACTGTCGATAGTGAAAAATATTCAATTCGTCGTAAAGTAACCATCACAAACACATTAAGCCATGAGAAACATTCTCAT
Organism: Hydrolagus colliei; assembly: GCA_035084275.1. Classification (NCBI taxonomy): domain Eukaryota; kingdom Metazoa; phylum Chordata; class Chondrichthyes; order Chimaeriformes; family Chimaeridae; genus Hydrolagus; species Hydrolagus colliei. The sequence goes on along the minus strand of JAYJKW010000101.1, from coordinate 11,780 downwards.
TCATGGATAATGTGGGTCAGGCCACTCGCTGAGTAGATTTTTTCAAACTCAACAGCCCACTGCCACATATCGTCCTTTTACAAGGGATGCCTGAATAAAACCAAGGTTGAGATCAGATTGTGCCAAACCAGTTCTGAGCAAATAATAACAGAGCTGCTTGTTTAAAGCCCAACTCCAAAAAATATTTTCCAACCACTCTTCAGTTGCTTAGAAACGAGGGAATTTGACCACATAGCAGAGTTCTTTTTGATGAGTACAGTAAATCTATAAATGTATTGTTCAAATTATACCCACAAAGAGCTATTTGGCCCGTGCTCATATAGTAATCTCCAGAAGATGATCCTTGCACTAAAAGTTAGTCATCGAATTGAGTTCATTAAACTATACACAGCCAGCTTGGTGCACCCTGGCTGTGAGCTTACTGCAACTGTGAGGATATTGAAAGCTGTTCTGATAGTGCGTCCGCTGACTCTTCTTTCCTGCTGTTGCTGCCCCCTGGGATCAACCATTCACTGCATTATTTTCCCAGGGTTGCAGGTCTAGAAGCAACCTTCAAATTTTGAAGGCTTCCCAATAATGTTGGGAATTAAGTTTGAGCAAAGGTAGATAGCCTCAAAATCAATTAAAATGATAATTGGTGTTGGAAGATGGAAAGGGATAGAGGTACTTCTCCTACTGCACTATTGATAACTGAATAATGAACTAAAAACACGATGAAAATCTTCCGGATGTAATGTTCCATCTGAACCTTTCTCAACCACAGAGAAAATTGTAGGTGCTGTATCTGCCACCATTTAGCGCTTCCTCCGGCTGTGCGAAGAGTGGCCCCTCGACAGGACCTAGGAAGGCCGCGACCTCGGCACTTTCCTCAGGCAGTGGGTGGCGCACGTCTTCCGCGAGGGGGAGAGCGCCCAGGTGCTGCAAGCGACGGATCATCTCGTCGCGGGAGATCCAGACGGCGATCGGGCTGCTGCTGCTGCTGCTGTGTGAGCTGGCCAGACACACCATGTCCGAGGTGCCAGGGCCATCACCGAGTCCCCGAGTTCACCGACTGAGGAGCCGGTCGGTTTGGGGGCCTGACACCACACTGGGCCCTTTTTTCCCGCCATCTCAGGGATCATCCAGGCGGGCGGCGAGGACAAGGAGTGGTTGCTGGACGATTGTTTGTTGCTGTTTTTGTTGTTAATATTATTGCTTTTGTTATTTATTATTGTTGTTTGATTCCCCCCACCCCTGCCCCCATCTTCTTCTTCCCTCACTCCCTTTCCCCACTTTCTCTCCTCCCTTTTCCCCTTCCCTCCTTCTTCCCTCTTCCTGATCTTGCCCCCACCCATCTTTCCCTCCCTCTCTTCCTTACCCCCCTTTCTCCCCCCTCTTCCTCCCTAACCCTATCCCATCCCACCTTTCCCTCCCTCTCCCCCCTTACCCTCTTTTCCCCCTTTCTCCCCTGGCCCCATTTTCGCGATTGTTTGTGGGGTCACTGCTGTGCGCAATTTGGCTGCCGCGTTTCGCCCACAAGTATACAGTCGACTTTCCTGCTTTTCTTCCCCCTGCCTCGACCCCTCCCCTTTTGCTTCTTTACCCCCTTTTGCCCCTAGTCCCACTTCCATGACTGATTGTGGGACACTGCTGTGCGCAATTTGGCTGCCACGTTTCACCCACTAATATACAGTTACTTTTCCTACTATTCTTCATCCTGCCCTGATCCTTCCCACCCTGCTCTTGTCCTACCTGACTGTACAGCGCCTTGGGATGTCCTCTCGACGTGAAAGGCGCTATATAAATGTAAGTTTTGTTTGTAAGTTTTGTTTGTAGGACTACAACCCATGAAGTTCAGTCAACTATTGGCATTGATATGTCTGTTGCAAAATCTTCCACAATTCTTTTAGCTATAGTTTTTAGTAAACTGCACATTGAGATCTATCAAACCTGCTGATTGTTTAAAATAGCAATCTTTTCATAATAATCATTTCCTTACTTGATTATGTTAGGAATCCTCACAATATGCAAGTAATGAACAGTTAATTATTTTTTGTAATCCATATGTGTAGTTGTCTTTTTTTGTGTTAAGGCGTCAAGTCCAACATTTTAGATTACTGCAAGAACTACAACTTGCACTTATATAGTGCCCTTCACGCTATATTATCAATCTGACATGACACAAACTAACTGCAACATCATTTTTAAACACCCACATCTTTCTTTTTTCTTCCATCCAAGTGTCACTTCAGTGTAAATGTGGGGCGAGCACAATTTGATGTTGTGTGAATGCGGCATTATGTGGCAATTCTTCTTTCAAAATTATTTCTATGCTACAAGGATTTGTTTCCTCCTAAACTTTCAGCTCGCCAGAACTTAACGTTATCCTCACACTTGATAAAGTATCCTTTATGTCGGGATGAGGTCTCAAAGCGTTTCAAAGCAGCCATTGTAAAATGTATTGACTGGGTATTTTGAAAGTCAGTGAGGTACAGCAATGTCCCCAAAATAGTCACAAAGTGAATGACCAATTTTATTTGGGGGGGTGGTTGAACCGGAAACTGGGATAAACTCCCTTCTCTGTTCAAATAGTGCCATGCAATCTTGCATGTCTATCTGAACAGGCAATTCCCTTCCATCTACAAAATGCCAAACAGAAGGATAAATAAGATCTGAATTATAGTACTTGTTCCTGGAATCCCTAAAAAATAAATCAAGTTGTGCCATTGGTGACTTAATCCAATAACTACCAGTAATCTCCAGTTGTAGGGTTTGCTCCAACAATATATCTGGAGAAGTGCTCCCATGATTTGTCAGAATTTCTAATGGGATTCCTCAATGAATAATACTCTCAGAGATTCTGAATATCAGACTACAATATCTGATATCTTGCAGTAGATGTCACGAAATCCATCTTCTTCCCATCACATTGGAGATATAGCTTTCCAGATCTGCTCTGATAATGTCCGATATCGGAGGTCGGGGAATAGCTCCATACCAGGACACAGACTAAATCTACAGTTAAAAAACACTATTACAACAGTTGAATCAACAACAACTTTCATGTAGGAAAACATCTCAATGTGCTTTATAGTTATGTTATTGCATTCCGATCAAGATGGGAGACTATCGGGGCGGGGGGGGAGGGGAAGTTGTGGGCAGGAGACAGTAGACGGGAAGGTGGCTGAAAGCACAGTCAGAGAGAGAAAGGACTTCTGATCCATTCCCTTACTGAAATTAATTTCTTATTATTAGATGCATCTGTAATTAGGAGGGAACATCTTCTCAAGTGTAGTGTGAATACCGGTTCATTAATCCTCAATCTAACACTTTATGACATGCTTTGATACATGTGGTAAGTAACCTGCAATCAATTCCTCAAATAATAATAGTAATTTAAAAGTAATGGAAATTGAAGTGCTGCAGACATCACAGAAAGCTTTGATTAATGAAAATAGCAACTTATTAGGCAGTTCAGGGTAATTAGGATACGATTAAACAAATTGACCAAATAATTGGGAAAACAGATCATTTGTTTTGTATGCTTTACATTACAAGCCAGAAATTCAAAGATTAAAACATTGCCCAGTCAGAAATTCAAGACTTGAGAAGACTACAAATGTGTTGCAATATGTTTTCCAAAAAGTTTGCAATGGAGATTTTGCTAAATCCCCCATCCTAGATGTTACAAAATAGTTTTATATGAATTTTTAATCTTTAGAAGAGAACATGACTCAGGGAATCTCATGCATTTTTAAAATGGATTGAAAAAGCAAACCCAAATCAATTCTTAACGATGCAAGAAGCCAGAACAAGAGGACATAGGTTTAGAGTTGTGAAGGGCAATTTCAGGACAGATAACAGAGAGTTCTTAAGGCAATCAATGACTGGTACAGGTAGCTAGGAAAGTGATAGGGGCCAGGACAGTACACTCATCTCAAAAGCAGCTTAATGCTGTGACGGGTAGGGCAGTTGGTCGTATGTCCTGAAAGAATGAGATTGGATGAGCTGAAGTGATTTCTTCATCCAACCAATCTTGTGAATTTAAGGTTTCTGAATTTTGGAAAGATTTAACTTGGAAGCTGCTTTCCCACTTTTCTTTTTACTTTGTTCCCACGTGATCACCTAGTGGGCATATCAAAGTGGAGGTCAAACCAATACATGTTGTTTACTGACCTTTAGAATACTCATAGTAGGACTGAAAATATAATTGTCAAATATAAAGGAAACACTGTACCTCAATTATTTTCCTCTCATTTACATCTCCAGCAAGTATATCAGCAGAGGACTGACCAGAAGTGACAGCTTTTCCTTCTCTAAATCAAAACGATTTATAGGGATGCTCAAATGTACTCCACGTTCATTTGCCATTGCACTTGTGTTACCATTCTCACGTTTCCCCCTTCAGCTCAGGCTTCACGGTCACATAAACTCTCACTCTGGTAAACATTTTTCATCACAAAAAAACTGCTGCATTCTCCTCCCAAGAAGTAATAGTTTACTACTTGATTCTCTGGTCAACAGCCCTGGATTTTGAGAACCGAGTTCCAACACAGATGGCCATGGTATACCACAACGCTGGTCTCCAGCAGTTTCAGTTCTAAAGAAAGGGCACTCCTGCTGTTTAAAGAATGGAGCAAATCAGCTCTCTGCATCCCACTAAACCATCAAGCTGATGAACTGTGGCCTCCTACTCATCCGCTGCCCAGGTTTCAAACAGCTCTCTGTTACCAAATCTGTATGTAAAAAAATAAGCATACTGACCACATAGCATCATGCAGCACAGAAGGAGGCCATTAGACCCATTGTGTCTGTGCTGTCTATCCAAATCAATCCCACTCCCCCGCTTTCTCCACATAGCCCTGCAAACGTGTCCTCCCCAAATAATTATCTACTTCTCTCTTAAAGTTTGTTATCGAATCGGTTCCCACCATCCTCTCAGGCAATGCATTCCAATGCTGTAAAAGCCCATTTATCCAGCACCCTCAGGACCTGGCCAATGCCGGTTAAAGTGCCTGCCGGATATTCAGCCGAAAACGTAAAAAATTTTCAATGCATTTTTCCGGATAAATCCCGGTTAATCGAATGCGGACTTTTTTTTGTGATGCCGGTTATATGGAATTTACAGTTGATCAGGTGTCAGATAAACAGGCTTTTACTGTACTAACAACTTGCTGTATGGAAAAGTTTCTCAACTTCCCTCTTGTCTTTTAAAAATTATTTTCAATGGTATCCTTGGCTTACTGACCCATCGGCCAGTGGAAACAGTTGCTCCTTGTTCACCCTGTCAAATACCCCCATAATTTTGAAAACTTCTATTAAATCTCCTCTATTAAGTCAGCAGCTCATTGAGGAAGGATATAAGGAAGGAGACATTGACCTTGTTGGAAGTCAAGTGACATTTTACAAGGTGCCATTTGGAATGAAATCATTTGATGATAACAACAACAAATGGGGTGGGTGGGGATGGATCCTGAGGGAGAGGGAATAGGTGGGTAGTGGTAGATGGGGTAGAGGTATCTTATTGGATCCCTTCAAGTTTGATTATGAGAAAGTTCAACATCTCTTCGCAGTTAGAATTGGAAGAGAGGATGGGTGAGACATGGGAAGGTGGACAGAGGAGATAGGTAGTGGTGGAGATGCGGAGCCTGGGGTTATCCTTGGAGGAGGATTTGGCAGAGGGAAGAGCGGAGCGGTAGGTCTTAATGTGATCCAGCCAAATCTGTCATAAGTTTGGATTTGGGTATTCTGAGTAAGGGGTAAAACTGGTTGTGACATCAAAAGTAAAATGTTTTGAGAAGTTTTGAAGATGTCATAAGCCGCTATATCAAAAGCAAAGATTATTATTATTATTCTTGTGAGTTCAAACTCACTATGCCAGGAATTTGAACTCACATGTAGTTTGATACTCCATTGGAGAGTTAGGGATGAGCTACATTGTTGGAGGTGTCTTCCTTCAGGTGAACTGAGGTTCCAGCTGCCTGTTCAAAAGGAAAACTGAGTTTCTCCTGGTGTTTTTGGCCAGCAAACCTTTGAATAAAATTGATCATTCACTTGATGGCTAACTTTTGTGCGACTGTTTTGCATGCAAATTGGCCGCCACATTCGCCTACAAAATACATAGTAACTACACTTATCATGCTTCAAGAAATATCACTGCCATGTATGACACGATACATCAAAGGCAAGGATGGTTGTCATTATAAACTCATAACCTGCCTATTTGAAGGCAGCCTATGCATATTTGCTTTTGCTTAATCATGGGCTGGGTCACTCTATTCTTTCTGAGTGCTGTTGGTTTTAAAGTATGTTCAAGGCAGCTTTAAGTGAGCCACAAGGATTTGTTGGTTTGAAACATTGACTGTATTTATTGCATTATTGGAGTTTTGTTACAAGCAGACAATTGATTTAAAGAGTCCTGTATGATGCTTCTCCGAATCCCATTAGCCCATGATACTCAGGTTCCTGCAATGAGATATGAGATCTTTTGATCTTTTCAGCATGCTGCTTGTGGCAGAGGCTTGTTCCGTTCACAACTAGGAGGCGGCGTAGTGGTGAGGGGGTGGGGAAGGGATCTGATCAGCCCGCTGTTGGGACAGAATCCAGCTTTTGTATTTGCTCAGGAGACGGACACAATCTTTTATCACCAGAAACATTTTCTCACACTGTAAAGAGTAAAACTTTGGCGTTGTTTGATACATGGATAGCATTAGGCTTAGGCTCACCAATGACCCAGCAACTACATACTGATTTGGATTACGTTTCTATTGTCTCAAACATACGTGTTGCTCAGAGTATGTTGTACAAGATTGTTACTTTGAAAATAAAACATTATTGTTACTTTGAGCTGGTGTCATTTCCCTTTAAAAAATTAAAAGCTAAACCAATTCCTTTTTCAGTTTTCTACTCAAGATAGTTAACTCATTCCCATCTTCAGTGCTCAGTGAATTTTGTTGCTTTTAGTAAGATCTCACAACAGCATTTGCCTAGTTCGTGTGGGAAGCAGTTGAAACAAGCGATTTGCAATGTTTTGAAGGCAAGCTAAGGCGATGTAACAAATGCAAGGATTATTATTGGAAGCTCTTCAGTCTGGTTAGGAGATGTCTTAGAGAAGACCTTATAGTGGTATGCAAAACAGTAAATGAGATTGAAAAAGTAAACCAAAACAATATTTTAACGTGCAATGTGCTTTAACCCCCGTTTCCAAATAGCTCAGAATATCATTGCTGTGAATCATCCCTTTCTGCTGGCAAAGAGAGAAGGCTTTCATCCCATTGTGTGGGATGGATTCAAACCCAGTTGCTGGAGGCAAAAACAGTTTGCTAACCCACTGCCCCACCGAATCCCCTGGAAAGCATTCTCGAGGTTTAACATCTGCAATACATTGTGGCAGAGGATTTTATTTCAACAGATAAGTCATATGACACTAAAAAATTGTCATACTTTTTCATCCTTCAAAAAATAATTTCTTCAAAAAAAAGGTCACTCAATTCACGACTGTTTGTGGGACACTATCATAGCTGCCGCATTTCGCCCACAAAATATAGTCAATTCTTTTCACAGTATATTTGTGAAGCACTTTGAGATGACTCAAAGATGTGATAAGGCACTATATAAAATGCAGCAACTAGTGATTATTATTACTATCCATTCCAACAGGAATTCTGGTAAAACCAGGATGGCATCTCCCACATTGGAGGTTTCTCTCAAACTCGTTAAAACTCCAACTTGGCATCGACAGCATGAACCAACTGGCTGAGATCCAAGGCTTTGGTCCAATTCAATGCAATAGCCCAACCTCCCCCATTGATTTCAAATCCATACCCAACTGGTTACTTCCTGCCTTCATTTCTTTTTAAATACTTTGCATCTCTTAAAATAAACTGCTTTTATTTACACCTTCTGTATTTGTAATTTTACAGTAATGGAGAAGGAGATGCACCAGTGTGGAATCACAAAATATTACAGCACAGAAGGAGGCACTCAGTCTACCGTGCCTGTGCTGGCGCTTTGGGAAAATTACCCAATCAGTCCCACTTCTCTGCTCTTTACCAATATCCTTGCAAAGTATTCCTCTTCAAGTACCTGCGCAATTCCTGTTTAAAAGCTGTTATTTAATCTGTTTCCATTACCCCTTTCAGTTCTTTTGCAATTATCTTGAAGCTAGGCCACCTATTAATGACCCATCTGCCAGTAGAAATAGTTTCTCTCGATCTACTCCAGAAAACCCCCTCTCCATGCTATAGATGCATAGTTGCATACAGTACTACGCTCAAAAACAGAAAATTCAACTCAACTAATCTGTGTTGGCAGTGTACTCCAGACAAGCCCATACATTTGATACATTTTGCTTCAACCATGCTTCCAGCATTGAATTCCACATGCTCGTCACCCTCTGTATCCAGTTAGTGCTGAATGGTGACAATGACTGTCCATGTTCAATCCATGAGTGTTTGTGGGACACTGCTGTGCATAATTGGCTGCCACGTTTTGCCCACAACATATGCATTCAATTCATGCTACACCATATTCTGTGAAGCGCTTTGAAATGTTTCAGCTACATGATAAGGCGTTTTATCAAATGCAAGGATTAGTATTATTTTATTTAAATTTCCCACACCTACACATCCTCACATGGTTCAACAAAGCCCTCCCTCGTATGGATAAAGGACCAACAGTCCCAAACTTCCTATTGAAGGATTCCTACATCGGTTTTGCTTCCACAGTGTTTATTCAGAGACTGAATTCCTAGTTAGGAGATAATTCAGCCTCAGGCGACACATGGTTTGAAACTTTTAGCAGAGGATAAGATGAATTCTATTTCCCATTTTAAAAGGTGATTCAGACAGTAAATCTTCATCTTCTTACAGACTTTGGTAAAAACTGATGGCAGCACTGTACATGTACCAGTGTGTTAAGCCATAAGCTTTGAGGAGCATTCCTTCGGCAACTGTCTCTTCAGCATTGGTGGTCTCCAGAACTGTCTGGCTTGTGACAGTGAAAGGCATGGGTCTGTTTGTAAGACTTTAGCAATCGCTGGAAGCCACTTCAGAAAGAAAACCACAGACAGGCTAGCCATGAAGTGACCCAACTACAGAAGCTCGCAGTTGTCAGGTATGGATGGATATCTGTTTGCTGGGTTTCCTTCTGCTAGCCTGGGGGTGCAACACTTCACCACTGGAGGAGGTGGTGTCATGCATGCGGTGTTGGTGGGTATGCTTACCAAGTGGAACGATTGTTAGTGGGACACAGCTGCTCACAATTGGCTGCCCTGTTTCACCCACAAAATATATAGTCAAATCACTTTACAGTACATTCTATGAAGCAGTTTGCGACATCTCAAAGACACGAAAAAGCACTATATTAAATGCAAGGATTATTATTACTATTATTAAGTAATCATACACTTCACACTAGTAGCTCAGCGCCAGTCCAACACATGCTTGTTGTAGGAATCTGCTCGGAGACGCCGTCCGGTGTGGAGGGCTATAAATCCAGGTTGTTGTCAAATCTCAACTCTTCTGATCCTTCAGGTGTTTCTTCCTTACTCATGTTGCTAACCCTGACAACACTTTGCAATGTGAGCTACACATAGAGACAGGCAGTGTGATACAATTATAATAATAGAATAATAACTCTTGCATTTGGTGTACCACCGTAGCACGTCAGAGAAACGTTTCAAATGATTCATAGAATATATTGTAAAGTGGATCAATTGTATTTTCTGGGCAAACCAATTGTGAAACACAACCAAATAAGTGGCTATTGATGCGTTTCCCATTTGTTGGCAGTGTGCATGAATCTGAAAGTCTCAAGGAAAATATTTACTACCGGTTTGGATGTATTTTTCTTCCCCACCTTGAGGTTCCTCTCTCCCACACAAAGGTGGTCAGGAAAGCAACATGCTCCAGGTGTGTGCTTTGATACCTGTGGCCTGCTGAGGGGACCAGCTTATTGTGGCTCCACAGCACTGGGGAAGCAGCACAACTCTACTCAATGCCACCGGACAGAAAAGGGCCATGGTTATCGTGGTTTTAAAGCAGGAAGACATCACTGACTGGCACAAAGTCGTGCAGACTGTAATTGCAGATGCTTTCACTTACAATAAAATATATTCAGATTTAGGAGAACAATAGGATCTATAACAAGACTCCTCAATAAAGACTTCAAGTCATAAATATGGATTTCTTCCAACAGCTTGTAAGTATATTATTCCAATCCACTGGAAATTCGCTCTGCAAAATCAACTTCCAAAGCAGAATTGCCAGGTGTGTGCAGAGCAGACTTCCGGTCATCAGAGGGGGTTCCAATTTGTGACTAGATGTTGTTAGAAATCAAAACTGTTTCAGGCCCCAAAGTATTAGCCATATCCATAAGAATATGAGCAACTCTCAGTAGTTGCATTCTTAAGTGCCTGCAAGCCACAGTGGCCTGCCTGTACCAGAAATCCTTCAACTGCACAAGCAAACGACATTCCACAAAGGAGGGGAGGGATGGTTTGACAAGTCATATCAAGAATGTTTGACACTTTGTGCCAAGACCATTGTGCCCACCATAACCACAGTGAGTGGGGAGGCGGGAAGCAGCCAATACATCAGCTGCAACTTTCAGGTGGCGGATGAGCTGCTGCGTGCTTTTACCTTTGTTGATGGGCTGTTTCCAAAGGAATCTGTCTGGACTGGAAAGAATGAACCTGGGGCATTACATGTCTGTGGTGATAAGAAACTCGAGTCAGACTGAAGCACAGGACTGTAATCTGTATTTTGTAGAATAATCCTGAGATTCATAAACAACTGGAAAGATAACATTTAAAAATGCATGATATGTGATGGATATCAACTTTTCCGCATTTTTTAATGATACACACTAACAGTAGCATTGCACCAGTTTTATTTCTCTTGCGTGAGCGTTATCATGTACTGACATTAGGGAACGGCGATTAATCGGTTTTTCGATTAAACCCGATATGATTTTCAGATCGGTATGCCGATATGGTGATTCTAAAAAAACTGTTATATCGAGAGATTCGATTTTAAAAATATACATCGATATATTTTTAATATCGTTCCTGGCAATATATCAATATTGTTGGTATTATCAGTGTAATGCGATCTTTTCCAGCTTACCTTGTCGCCGGCATTGCAACCTCCTAGATCTAGAGCATGGAATGCGCGTACATTCGGTGCGCGCGCACAATTAACAGGCGCGCACATCCGATGCGCACGCACACTTTACTGCATATACTCGACGTGAGTCGTGGCGTCTTAACAAAGTCGCATCGCTGAAAATTGTAGTTTGAAAATTTACCTTTCTCATCATGGGGAAAAGAAGCCCCGTATGGGACTACTTTGAAAACAATGCAGTCAGTAATGGTGTGTATAGATGTACAGTTTGCAAGGTCTTGGTTAAGACATCTGATTCGAGCACGAGCAACCTGCGACAACACATTAAGCAGCACCACCCCGCCCAGCACGCTGCCCTCAGAGCGAAATCATTGTCGACAACAGCAGGAAGTCGAACCAGCGCTTCGGAGAAAGCGACAGGTAGTGGGGCCAGTGCAGCTCAAACAATTCCTGCTTTATTTAAGAGGAGAACATTGTACCAGAGAGGGGACAAAAAGTGGCAAAGTATCACGAACGCTGTCACTTTTTGCATAGCAAAGGAGAGCTTGCCAATGGTGAAGGACATTAATTCAGACTTCAGACTACATAAAAATAAGTGGCATTTTGTGGCTGTAAGTGTTATTTTTGTGTGTGAGAGAGTTAGAAGCCAGATTATCACTGCTTCTATGTGTGTGTCTA
>JAYJKW010000419.1:0-25838 GCA_035084275.1 Hydrolagus colliei | reverse complement strand
TTGGGAAAGTTTCCTTACTACACACACACACTCACTCACTCGCACACGACACACACACACACACACACACACACTCACTCACTCGCACACACACACACACACACACACACACACACACTCACTCACTCACACACACACACACACACACACACACACACTCACTCACTCACACACACACACCACACTCACACACACACACTCACACACTCACCTCACACACACTCACACACACACACACACACACTCACACACACACACTCACTCACACACACACACACACACACACAATAATAAAATTAATTATTATATTTCAACCCATGGCTGTGTGTCGGGGGGAACGTTGCTGTGCGCAATTGGCTGCCGCGTTTCGCCCACAAATATATACACAGTCACTCCACTTTACAGTATAATCTGTGAAGCGCTTTGAGACGTCTTCAGCCTCTCTGCCCGCCACCCTCTGGAATGCCATCCCACAGTCCCCCCCGCCTCGCTCCCTCCCTCCCTCCCTCCCTCCCTCCCTCCCCTCCCTCCCTCCCTCCCTCCCTCCCTCCCTCCCTCCCTCCCTCCTCCTCCCTCCCTCCCTCCCTCCCTCCCTCCCTCCCTCCCCCCTCCCCTCCCCTCCCCTGTTCAAAAACTGTTCAAAGCTGTTTAATTTTTCCTCTCCGACATTTGTTCCCCTCTGATGACGCCGCTAAACTATTATCATAATCATATTAATAATAATCATTGCATTTGATAGAGCGCCTCTGTTGCCTATTGGCTTTGACAGCGAAATTGGAAATTAAGCATGGAACGAGCACAGAAGAATTCTGAGAGGAGTGACTTGGGAGATTCGGAGAGAGAGAGAGTGTGAGAGTTCGAGAAAGAAGTTGAATCGTAAAGTTGCAGTCACGGTTTTTGTGGATTCAATAACATTGTCGGAAGTGAGAAGCGGAATCTGGAGTGAGACCGGCTCCGAGAGGGAACACGGATTGAAAAGCGAAAGGGAGGAGGGAGTCCTGACCCAAGGAACGGGCAGATACCCAGGGCCACTCAGACTCTCTGGAAGTCTGAGGAACAATTGGCAACGGTTTTGAAAGAGACTGTCAATTTTTTGGACCAGGAGCAAACATTATATTATAATAATAATAATAATCCTTGCATTTCGATGTAGCGCTTTTTCACATCTTCTAGGCGTCTCAAGCGCTTCACAGGATAGACTGTAAAGTGAATTGTCTGTATATGTTTGTGGGAGAAACATGACAGCCAATTGCGCACAAGCAGCGTCCCCCACACACAGCCGTGGGTTGAAATGACCAATTTTTTTTTTTTTTGTGTGTGTGTTTTGAAGGTCCACTGAACTAAAAGACCTGGAAGGATTATCTCTATACACAATGTATAGACCGAGGTGTCGCCGTCAAGCCGCCATATTGCGTAGTCCTCGAATACAATGTTGAGGATTATGGAGGAGACAAAAGATGAAGTTTTGCATACCCAGGAAATGAATGGGTGTGCCCCTTCCTAAACGAGAAGAACAGATAAATAATTTAAAAATAATAAAATATGTCGTAAAAATATAATTCACAAAAATTCATTTAAGGCTGGCTGAGGAATTTGCCAGGGGTTAAATTCAGTCATGTAATAACTGAATGTCAAATTGCTCATCGGTGACAAAGCGTTCCTGAAATTTTGATCAAAACGAGTACGAATCAGACTGGAAAAAAAATACTGAAAAAAATCTGAAATTCAAAGAAAAACTAACGGTCAAAATGGATGAATTGATTATCATGATGAGCTTTACCTAAATTCACCTCATGTATCAGGATCTTTACACAAAAACAGTGAATGTAAACCTAGATACATGTACCTTCATGAGATGAGTCGTGTCGAGGACCAACCAAAATGGCGGATATCAAAATGGCGGTGGCAACACTTTGTGTGGGCGATAATCCTTCCAGGTCTTTTAGTTCAGTCGGCCACTGATGGCAGAGAATCGGCTGCAGGTGAATAATAGTTACAGCTCACTCCATCTCACATCCCACACCACACAGCCAGCCAAGCCAGCCAGCCATCAGACACATCCATTGTGCAGGCCCCTGCAGCTCAGAGGTTAGAGTGCTCGCCTCGTACAAGCCAGAGGACCTGGGTTCGATTCCCGGGCGGCTCAGGTTAGAGCTAAACATTGGCTCGCTAGTAAGAGACCTGGGTTCGATTCCCAGCCAGGCTGAAACCTTGGCCAAGTTTCCTTACTACACACACACCTGATAATAATCCTTTCACATTCTTCTGATTTAATTTGCCCCATTCTGATTCTCCTCGTGTTATTTGACCTCTTGTTCGCTCGTCTTTCTGTTTGACTTTCTTCCTGTGCTTTGTGGAGTCCTCGGGCAAGTTTCCTTGCTCCACACACACGTGCACGCGCACGCACACACACACACACACGCCCGATAATAATCCCTCCAAAAAAAACCACGATAATAAAGTCGGTCATTTCAATGCACGTGGGGGACGCTGCCGTGCGCAATTGGCTGCCGCGTTTCGCCCACAACTATATACATTCAATTCACTTTGCAGCATAATTCTGTGAAGCGATTTGAGACGTCTAGAAGACGCCGTGTCAAACGCAAGGATTATTATTATTATTATTATTTTACGCAGGCGATCGTGGCCGGAGTGAGGCGGGGGTGAGTGGGGACATGTGCCAGGCTGTTTATTGCCGTGTTGAGAGCGAAATTAATATTTGAGTTTATGCTGAAAAGTGCGGAGGGGCTCAGGCCTCTCCTGCCTGCCCGGCTCCAGCCTCCGGTGGTAATCTGACAATTCCGAAAAGCCTCAATGGATTCCCGCGGTTAGAATAACAGCGTCTGCAGCGGTAATAATCTCGCGTCTCAAAGCGCTTAACAGGATAGACGGTAAAAAAAAATTGACTGTGTTTTGTGGGTGAAATGCGGCAGCCAATTGCGCACAGTGGCGTGTGGGGTGGGGGGGTGGGTGTGTGTGTGGGTGTGTGTGTGTGTGGGTGTGTGTGTATGTGGTTGTGGGTGTGTGTGGAGAGTAAGGAAACTTGTCCGTGCGTCTAGTAAATAACGCTAACAATCCTCGCCTTATCGTGTCTTCAAGCCGTCTCGCTTCTCGGGATAGAGAGGGTGAGGTGAACTGACTGATTGACTGACTGTCTGCGTCGCGGGCTCGACAGACCGAACGAGGGCATTGGGGACAGCGCAGTGTAATCCTCTACACGCCTGTCACTTCAGCTGGAGAGGCAAGTGATGAGTGAGGACGCCTGTTTAATCTTACGAAGGCAGCGCCACTATTTAACCGAGCGCTGGATGGGAAGGCCTTGGCAACGCTGCAAGTCAACGCAGGCTGCCAGGGAAGCCAGTTCGTCAGATAAAAAACAAGGCAGACTCTGACAGCTCGGAGCTACTAAACACCGTACATCCCACCACTCTCCCTCGGACGTTAATTCTATTTGATGTTACTTGCTGATGTTACCATCGATCCTGTCGTTGTGGTGTTAAGTGTAAAGTAACAACAAACAAGATTTGCGTTGAGAAGGCCAGAGCCTTGCTATCCTGACAAATACTGTGTGTGTAGATATATATATATATATATGAGAAAGTTCCATCTCCTCCGCAGTTTTGACGGCTGTTTGGTTTGGCACTTACGCAAACACTAGCTCTTTCCCTATTCTATTTTTTTTCCCCAATCGCTTTGCACCCAACAACAAGAAACGTGGAGTGCCTGTGGCTCAGTGGTTAGAGCGCTCGCCTCGCAAGCGAGAGAGGACCTGGGTTCGATTCCCAGGCGGCTCATATCAGAGCGAAACCTTAGGCACGTTTCCTTACTCCCCACGCAGACGCACACGCCTCTGTTTACCCTCCCTCTGCTCAAAACCTCAAAGCCTCAATACCCTCCTCTTTAACCGTGCCTCTGCTGCCCTCCCAACTCTCTCTCTCCCCTCCCGACTCTCTCCCTCCCCTATCCCCTCTCCCTCCCCTCTCACTTGCTCGGATCCTGTTCTGACTGTTCTGTGCGCGTGTGTGTGTGTGTGTGTATGTGTGTGGAATAAGGAAACTTGGCCAAGGTTTCACCCTGACCTGCTTGGATTTGAACACAGGTCTCACGCTTGTAAGGCGAGCGCTCTAACCACCGACCTACAGGGACTCCACAACTTGATGAACTTGTTTCTTGAAGTCTTTGGAAAAGAGTGAGGTGGACAGTGAGAGCCAGTGGAGATGTAGGAGATAGGGAGGGCGTGTGTTACAAATCACGCACATTCCTTACATCCAACAGTTGATGCAGAATGTGAGGATTCCTGTGGCTCAGTGGTTAGAGAGCTCGCCTTGCAGGCGAGAGACTTGGGTTCGATTCCTGGCCGGAGCCCAATAATTGAGCAAGTTTCCTTGCTCCACACACACACATACACACACACATACACACACACACATACACACACACGCGCGCGTGTGCGCAATTGGCTGCCACGTTTCTCCCACAAATAGATGCAGTCCATTCACTGTATACTGAATTGATATATACTATATATGTATATATATTTATCTATGTATATTAATATACACTGTATTCTTTGAGACACAGTCTAGAAGACTTGAAAAGGCGCTGTATCAAAATGCAGGGATTATTACTGCAACACATATTGACGCTAAATACAAAATCCAGTGGTTGGGAGTTTGTTTGCACAGCTTCAAAATCCTTCCATCAAACATCTGTCTCCCATTATCGTTTGCTGTTCGCACGCGCTCGCTCCATGCCTGCCTTTCCCTCTTTTCCCGCGGCAAAGGAGAATATCTGACACTGTGTAATTACCTGATCGCACACGCCTTGTGGGATTAGCAGCGCTGAGCGTGGACTTGGGGAATGTGGGAAAGGGTTTTGGAATCTCTTCAAGAGTATTTGGCTCGCTGGTGACTAACTGAGTTCTGTAAGTGTAGCTCAGTGGTTAGAGCGCTCGCCTCGCAAGCGAGAGGAACCCGGGTTCGATTCCACGACGGGCAGGGAGGAACCTGAGTCGAGTTTCCTTACTACACACACACACACACACACGCATGTACACACACACGCATACACATATACACACACACACACACACATGCCTCTAGTTACCCAGCAGTCAGTAGGAACCCAGTTGTCATTCGATTAGTGGATCACTTTTCTGGAGGTAACAATTCCTTCAAAAAAATTCTCGAACGAGAAAATAACCATTTGGTCACTCAATCCTTGACTGTGTGTGGGGGACGCTGCTGTGCGCCATTGGCCGCCCGGTTGCGCCCACAAATATATATAGACACTTCACTTTACAGTGCATTCTGTGAAGCGCTTTGAGACGCAGTCTAGAAGACGTGAAAAGGTGCTCCCAATGCGAAGATTATTATTATTATTTTTATGAATTAACCTTTTAATCAGGCCCTCATTAACCTTTTAATGAGAGAGTGAAAGTGTGAGTTTGCGAGTGAGGGAATGACTGAAAGCGTGAGTGAGCGGAGGAGCGAGTGAGTGAGTGAGTGAGTGAATGAGCGAGTGAGCGAGTGAGCGAGTGAGTGAGCGAGTGAGCGAGTGAGCGAGCGAGTGAGTGAGTGAGTGAGTGAGTGAGTGAGTGAGTGAGTGAGTGAGTGAGTGAGTGAGTGAGTGAGTGAGTGAGTGAGTGAGTGAGTGAGTGAGTGAGTGAGTGAGTGAGTGAGTGAGTGAGTGAGTGAGTGAGTGAGTGAGTGAGTGAGTGAGTGATTGAGTGAGCGAGTGAGGAGCGAGTGAGCGAAAGTTGATCAGGTGAGGACGGGACAGGAGAGGGTTTAGTTGTGATATTAAATGATGTCTTTACCCCAATCCTATTCGAATCTCCACCTCCAGCCTGGCCACTGGAGGGCAGTCAGTGTCTGTGCAGCAGAAACAGCAGCAAAGTCTGAGCTCGATCTCAGCCGACAACACAACATGTATCTGTAGCAAAGATAATAATAATCCTGGCATATGATAGAGCGGCTTTTCACATCTTATCGACATCTCAAAGCGCTTCACAGAACACACTATAAAGTGAAGTGACTGTATTTTTTTGGGGGGGCGAAACGCGGCAGCCAATTGCGCACAGCAGCGTCTCCCCTCCCCCCCCCACAAACAGTCTTGGATTGAAATGAACAATTTTTATTATTGTGCTTTTTCGGGGGGAGGGATTGTGTGTGTGTGTGTGTGTGTGTGAAGAGTAAGGAAACTTGCCCTGACCTGCCTTTCTCCCTGACCTGCCTGGATTCGAACACAGGTTCTCACGCTCGTAAGGCGAGCGCTCTAACCATTGAAATTAGCGCCTTATCCCAGGACACGCTGTAAAGTGAATTGACTTCACCTGAATTGGTCACTTTGGCTGTTTGTGGTGGGGGGGGGGGGACGGGGGCGGGGCGGGGACGCTGCTGTGCGCAATCGGCTGCCGCGTTTCACCCACAAAATATATACACAGTCAAGTCACTTTACAGTATATTCTGTGAAGCGCTTTGAGACACAGTCTAGAAGACGTGAAAAGCTACTGTATCAAATGCCAGGGTTATTATGATTATTATTATGATCTGTTTGTCAGTTGGATGTAATCCATGACTCTACAGTCAGGTGTGTATCTGTTACACTGAGCTATATTTAGCTGGATGTGAACAATGCAGGTATTATGAAGCCCGGAATGAGTCAAAGGCACTTATCTGTCTCCGTGAAACAAGGTCAGAGACTTGACTAGTGATCGCCTGGCTGATTGTCTGGGTGTTGGAGTCTGTGTGTCTGCAGGAACAGCCGAGATGGATAGGAGGCCAAGGCGAGGCCTCCTAGCTCGGTGGGTTAGAGCGCTCGCCTTACAAGCGTGAGAGATCTATGTTCGAATCCAGGCAGGTCAGGGAGAAACCTTGGGCAAGTTTCCTTACTCCACACACACACACACATACACACACAGACACACATACACGCGCCTAATAATAATCTGTCCCCCCAAAAAACACAATAATTAAAAATTGGTCATTTTTCAATCCTGTTTGTGGGGGGAGACGCTGCCGTGCGCAATGGGCTGCCGCGTTTCGCCCACAAATAAATACAGTCAATTCACTTTACAGTCTATTCTGTGAACGCTTTGAGATGTCGAAAAGATGTGAAAAGCCGCAATATCAAATGCAAGGATATCGCGTAATAATATTATCGTTATTATTCCTGCCTGTGACAAGCGCTGAGGACTCGGTCAAATCCAGCAGCCAGCACAGAAATGGTGTGACCTCCTCTTAACTTCCAAGTCCCGTAGCTCAGTGGTTAGAGCGCTCGCCTTGCAAGCGAGAGGACCTGGGTTCAATTCCAGGTCAGGGCGAAACCTTGTGCAAGTTTCCTTACTCCGCACGCACACACACACACACACACACACACGCACACACGCGCACACACACACACACACACACACACACACACACACACACACACACACACACACACACACACACACACACACCTGAAAATAATTCCTCAAAAAAATAATAAATTGGTCATTTTCAACCCACGTGTGTGGGGGGGACGGGACGCTGCCGTGCGCAATTGGTTGCCGTGTTTCGCCCACAAATATATATACTGTCACTTCACTTTACAGTGTATTCTGTGAAGCGCTTTGAGTGTGTACGAGTATGTTTGTGTGTGAGTGTTGTGTGTGCTGTTTGAGTGTGTAGCTGTGCAAGTGTGTGAGTGAGGCATAAGCACATGTGTGTGTTGTGTGTGAGTATTGTGTGTGTGTGTGCGTGTGCGTGCGTGCAGGTGAGCCTGTGCGTGATTGCGTGTTGTGTGAGTGTGTTTGTGTGTATGTCAGTGAGCATGCGTGGGTGTGAGAGTGAGGTGTGTGTGAGTGAGTGTTGTGTTTGTGTGCGCGCGAGCCTGTGTGTGTGTGTGTGTGTGTGTGTGTGTTTGTGGGTGTGATGTCCATTTCCCTTTTGAGCCACAGAGTGGCAGTCCTGGCCTTTTGTATATTACATTAGCACGAGGGTGACTTGTGGCCGTTGACTCACTACATCAGCCCCCAGCAGGCAAGGCTGCCCCCAACTCTAACCCCAAAATAACATCAAATCAAAATCAATTGGTTCAACCTCAACCCAGGGCTGTTTGTGGGGGACGCCGCTGTGCGCAATTGGCTGCCGCGTTTCGCCCACAAAACACGCAGTCACTTCACCTTACAGCGTATCCGCTTTGAGGGACGTCTCGAAGACGCGATGCAAGGATAGTCATTAATATTATTATTATATGATCTTCTGTGAATCGCGTGCTCAGCAAAGTGAGGGATTTTTTGTTTTAATCAGCCGTGTGTCTGTCTGTCTGTCTGACACACATACGGAAACCAGTCACCAACTTGGCTTTGCCCCCACCCACCCACCCACCCAATTACATTAGACTTACTTTGTTCAATGCACACAAATTGCTTTTGTCCACAAATATACAGTCAATTCACTTTGCAGAGTATTCTGTGAAGCGCTTTGAGATGTCTAGAAGACGTGAAAAGAGCTATATCAAATTCAAGGATTATTATATTATTAATACACACACACAGGCTGATGCACTCACTCCCACACGCACACATCAACACGCATGTACGCACACATACACAGTCACTCACCCACTTACTCATTAACTAACTCACTCACTCACTCACTTACTCACTCACTCACACACACACACAGATGCCTGCTTGCATGTCAGCCTGACAGTTGATGGCAAGGAGTGTGTTTTATTACACAAAGCATAAATAATCCGCACGCATCAAAGCTGCCACTCAGAAAGATTGATGAGGGAGGGAGAGAGAGAGAGAGGGAGGGAGAGAGAGGGGGAGAGATGGAGGGAGGGAGGGAGGGAGGGAGAGGGGGAGGGATGGAGGGAGGGAGGGAGGGAGGGAGGGAGGGAGGGAGACAGTGAGAGAGACAGACATCCGCAAAAGTTTTCAAAGTGTTCATCACCGCGGCAGCTGACTGTGATTAATGGGCTGTTGTTGTGGTGTTGGAAGTTGTGGGATAATGAGTTTGGAATGTGCCCCTGTTACGAAGCAACAGATGTCAGAAATCGCAAACCGCCAGAACAAATATGGAGCTCTCTGCCGCCTTTCTGACGAGCCCGAGATCGCAGGAGCTCAATAATAATAAGAATAATAACGATCCTTACCTTTGTATCGCCACTGTCCACATCTTACCGACGTCTCAAAGCCCTTCACAGAATACAACAAGTTAGGGACCGAGCGGGGAGGGAGCTAATTTGGCTGCCGCGTTTCGCCCACAAACATACAGTCACTTTTCCTGCTCTCCTTCCCCCCCGCCAAATTAGCGCACAGCAGCGTTCCCACAAACAGTGGCGGAAATGGGATGAGGGGAGAAAGGGGGGAAAGAGGGTTAGGGGGGGGAGAGGGAGGGAAAGGTGGGGGAGGGGGGTAAAGTTAGTAATGTATCGAGAGCAGAAAACATCCCTCCCACCCCTTCCTCGCTGGCAGATTGTCCAGTGACGACAACAACAGCTTTGATTTGTATATAGCGCCCTCACTCACTCACTCACTCCACGCCAGACGGCGTCTCAGAGCGCTTCACAGAATATACTGTAAAGTGAATCGACTGTGTATTTGTGGGCGAAACGCAGCAGCCCATTGCGCACAGCAGCGTCCCCCCCACACAAACAGCCGTGGATTGAAAATTACCAATTTTTTAAAAAGGATTATTATTAGGCGCGTGTGTGTGTGTGTTTGTGTGTGTGTGTGTGTGTGTGTGTGTTTGTGTGTGTGTGTGTGTGTTTGTGTGTGTGTGTGTGTGTGTGTGTGTGTGTGTGTGTGTGTGTGTGTGTGTTTGTGTGTGTGTGTGTGTGTGTGTTTGTGTGTGTGTGTGTGTTTGTGTGTGTGTGTGTGTGTGTGTGTGTGTGTGTGTTTGTGTGTGTGTGTGTGTGTGTGTGTGTGTGTGTGGAGTAAGGAAACTTGCCCAAGGTTTTCGCCCGGCCCGGGAATCGAACCCAGGTTCCCTCGCTTGCGAGGCGAGCAGCGCTATAACCCCTGAGCTGCAGCTCGTGGACTCCACACACATCCCCAGAAATGGAGATTAAAACGACAAGATCTTGATAATGCCCTGGTGATTTATCTGCTGTTGGCTGATGCTCTTTGTGGCTCAAACCCTTTTTCCTCTCACGCTCGCGCACTGACTTGTCAACTGAGCTCAACGTAATACAACGGGTATAATCCTGACGTCTCTCACACAAGACCCCACCTGCCAGTGACCATGGAGTCTCCTGTAGCTCGGGGGTTAGAGCGCTCGCCTTTGCGAGCGAGAGGACGCGGGTTCGATTCCCGGAAGGTCAGGTCAGGTGCGAAACCTTAGGCGAGTCGCTTTTCTGGCGTGTAATAATCCCTCAAAAAATATATAATACTGTAACTCGACCGTTTGTGGGGATGTCGCCGTGCGCAATCGGCTGCCACGTTTCGCCCGCAAAGTATACCCTGCGACGCGCTTTGAGACGCCTCAAAGACACGGAACGGAGTTTATATATAAGGATTATTATTACTATGTATTATTGCGTGGACCCTGGCCTTCCAGGCACAGTGTCCAAATAGAGAGAGAGGATACGGGAAGTTTTGCAATATTCCTTTCTCTACTCTGCGAGCATATCAATTTAGCCAGAGGGAGTGTGGATTAGCTTTGAAAGGATAAGAGATTTTACTTGCTTGGCAATATGTATATATATTTTAAATATATTTACGAAAATGTTCTCCTCGGGGCATCGAAGAATAATATAGGCAAATAGGATTAACACCAACATTTCAGAAACTTCGCTGTATCAGACATCATTCTGCCCTGATAATTCACATTAATCTCGTGTCTGTGAAATAGACAGCTTTGCACACAAGTCATTAAACTTCTGTATAATGTGCTGTCTGCATATCAGTTACAAATCAAATCAATCCTCACCCACACAACTAGGACAAGAATAATAATAATAATACTCCTTGCTTTTGACACAGCGCCTTCTCATGTCTTCTAGACTGTGTCTCAAAGCGCTTCACAGGATACACTGTATATATTTGTGACTGTATATATTTGTGGGCGAAACGCGGCAGCCGATTGCGCACAGCAGCGTCTCCCCCACACACAGCCGTGGGTTGAAATGACTGATTTACTATTGGGCTTTTTGGAGGGATTATTATTAGGTGTGTGTGTGTGTGTGTGTGTGGAGTAAGGAAACCTTGCCCACGGTTTGGCCCTGACCTGCCTGGATTCGAACACGGGTCTCACGCTTGTAAGGCGAGCGCTCTAACCACTGAGCCACAGGGACGTCTCCAACAGTCACGTCTTCGAGACGTCTCAAAGCGTGTCACGGACGCACACTGTCAAGTGAATTGACATGTGTGTTTTTTGTGTGGGAGGACGGGTGGGGCGGGGGAGGGGGTGGGTGGGCATTGGGCGAGGGAGCGAAATCACAGGAATTAATACCCTAGCTCTCTCGCACTAGCGATAACAAGAGGAAGAAGGATTTCTTTGTAGTCCGTGGCCGTCTGTGTGTCTCTCTCTCTGTGTGTGTGTCTGTGTGTGTGTGTGTGTGTGTGTGTGTGTGAATATATCGGGGACATCACATCTATTTTTCAGAATGAATAGCTGGGAGTGACCTTGACAACTTCGCAGCAATCACCAGGCATCTCATGTCAGCGAGGAGACATCGATCATGGTTTATTGCCTCGGGGAACAAGACTCTATTATGTTTATAAATCATAATAGGATTCGGTACATGACATTATGAATGATGGAACGCGTTTGACCTCATTTACATGGGTTTGTGTTGCAATCATCACACCTCTAATGTAATGTCAAAACCAAACCTGCCTTTGAAATATTTCCCAATTTACAGTAACCTTAATGGGCGCAAACTCACACGGGCCCATAAATCACAGCCCACAACACCCGGCCGCTGACAGGTTTAATGTACACAAGATAATTGCCTATGCAATACGCCGAGCCCTTTGACCAGGCCCGCCCCGCCCTCAGCCTGATTATTCTGTGGCTTCATGGAGAGTTTGGCGTTTCGATCGTGGGGGTCCTGCCTCCCGCACGGCCCCCCTCTCCACCCCTCACCCCCCGTCCCCCACCCTCTCCCGACCGACACCAAACAACAACCACAACAACTTGCGTTTGTTTGCACAGCGTCCCCTCCCTCCCTCCCTCCCTCCCTCCCTCCCTCCCTCCCTCCCTCCCTCCCTCCCTCCCTCCCTCCACGCCAGGGGGCGGGGGGGTGTCTCAGAGTGTTTCACAATGGCGGAGCCCGAGGCCGAGCCAGGGAGAGAGAGAGAGAGAGAGAGAGGGTGGGGAAGGTGACGTGAGTTTAGTCGGTCAAAGGGAAAGGAGGGGGTGAGGCCAAGGGGTTGAGGGAGGGGGGGGTTCCAGGGTTTGGGGGCGTAGTGACTGAAGGCACGGCCGCCAAGGGTGGAGCGGAGGATTGGGGGACAAGGGGGAGGCCAGACCTGATAGAACGGAGGCAGTGGGTACTGCTGTGAGGGGAGAGGAGGTTAGAGAGGTGGGGAGGTGGGTGGGTGTGGAGGAGAGGAGTCCTTGAAAACCTGTTTCAAGAGGTGCAGCAACCCTTGTTTTTGTCGGAGCTCCTGTAGCTCAGTGGGTGGGTTAGAGCGCTCGCCTTACAAGTGTGAGACCTGTGTTTGAATCCAGGCAGGTCAGCGCCAAACCTTGGGCAAGTTTCCTTACTCCACACACACACACACACAGACACACAGACACACACAGACACACACCTAATAATAATGCCTCCAAAAATAATCACAATAATAAAAGTTGGTCAAAAGTAAAGGGCAAGGAGGGAGAAGAATTCCTGAAGTGTGTGCAGGACAACTTTCTTGATCAGTATGTTTCCAGTCCAACGAGGAAAGAAGCATTGCTGGATCTAGTTTTGGGAAATGAGGTAGGGCAAGTTCAACAGGTTTCTGTAGGTGAGCATCTAGGGAATAGTGACCACAATATCGTTAGATTCAGAATAATTATGGAAAGGGATAAGGAACGATCACAGGTGAGGACACTCAACTGGAAAAGGGCTAATTTCAATGAGTTGAGGTGGGACCTAGCCAAGGTGGATTGGAAAGAAAAATTGGCAGGTAAGACAACTAACGAGCAGTGGGCAGCGTTCAAAGAGGAGATAGTTCAGGCACAGGTCAAAAGCATTCCCACAAAGGTGAAATGTAAGGCATCCAAACCTCCCTGGATGACTAAGGAAATCGGGGCCAAAATCAAACAAAAAAAAGAGGCTTATGATAAGTGTCAGGCTCAAAATTCAGAAGGGAACCAAGCAGAATATAGGAAGTGTGGGATAGAACTAAAAAAGGAAGTTAGAGGGGCAAAGAGACTGCATGAAAAACAATTAGCGAGTAAGATTAAGGGGAACCCTAAGGTTTTTTACCAACATATTAAGAGTAAAAGGTTGGTCAAGGAGAGGGTGGGGCCAATTAGGGACCTAGGAGGAAATCTCATTGTGGAGGCAGAGGGCATGGCTGATGTACTGAATGAGTACTTCGCCTCTGTCTTCACAAAAGAAAATGATACAGCCAATGCCATGGTATTAGAGGAGAGGGTAGGAGAAATGGATAGAATAATTATAACCAGAGAGGAAGTGCTAAAAAGGTTGACGTCGCTCAATGTGGATAAGTCACCTGGTCCGGATGGGATGCACCCTAGGTTACTAAGTGAGGCACGGGAGCAAATAGCAGGGACTCTGGCCACGATCTTTCAATCTTCCTTGGACACAGGGGTCGTGCCAGAGGACTGGAGGATAGCTAATGTTACTCCCTTGTATAAAAAGGGGCAGAAGGACAAGCCTGGTAACTACAGACCAGTCAGTCTAACGTCGGTAGTGGGCAAAATTCTAGAGTCCATAATCAGGGACAAGGTAGATCTTCACTTAGAAAGATATAGGCTAATAAAGGACAGTCAACATGGATTTGTTAAAGGCAAATCTTGCCTTACAAATCTGATAGAATTTTTTGATGAGGTAACGGAATGGGTGGATAATGGTAGCGCAGTTGATGTAGTTTACATGGACTTTCAAAAGGCATTTGACAAAGTGCCACATGAGAGACTTATTAAGAAATTAAAGGCCCATGGCGTAAAAGGGACAGTGGCAGCGTGGATCCACAACTCGCTGCGAGACAGAAAGCAGAGAGTTGTAGTGAGCGGCTGTTTTTCAGATTGGAGGGAAGTGAGCAGTGGTGTGCCACAGGGATCGGTTTTGGGACCATTGCTGTTTGTAATCTACATCAATGATCTGGACTTGGGTGTACGGAGTACAGTTTCCAAGTTTGCAGATGACACTAAGTTAGGGAGAATAGTAAACAGTGAGGAGGATAGTAGCCATCTGCAAGAGGATATAGACAAATTGGTAAAGTGGGCAGACACATGGCAGATGAGGTTTAATGCAGAGAAGTGTGAGGTGATGCATTTTGGGAGAAGAAATGAAGGGAGACAATATAGGCTAGATAGTACAATTTTAAATGGTGTGAAGGAACAGAGAGACCTGGGGATTTGTGTTAGTGACTCGTTGAAGGTGGCAGGACAGGTAGACAAGGCTGTTAAGAAGGCATATGGGATACTAGGCTTTATAAATAGGGGTATAGAGTACAAAAGTCAGGAAG
This sequence comes from Hydrolagus colliei, assembly GCA_035084275.1. Lineage (NCBI taxonomy): Eukaryota > Metazoa > Chordata > Chondrichthyes > Chimaeriformes > Chimaeridae > Hydrolagus > Hydrolagus colliei. Next base: position 11,197 of record JAYJKW010000419.1, on the reverse strand, counting down.
TGCTGACTAACCTCTATAGGACTTTGGTGAGGCCTCAGCTGGAATACTGTGTTCAATTCTGGTCACCACACTACAGAAAGGATGTGAAGGCATTGGAAAGGGTACAACGAAGATTTACTAGGATGGTGCCAGGATTGAGGGACTTCAGCTATGAGGAGAGGCTAGATAGGCTAGGGTTATTCTCTCTGGAGCAGAGAAGATTGAGGGGAGACCTAATAGAGGTTTATAAGATCATGAGGGGTTTCGACAGGGCAAATAGAGAAAAACTATTTCCACTCGTGGGTGAATCTGTGACTCGTGGTCACAGATTTAAAATAGTTTCAAGGCGCAGTAGAGGGAAGCTGAGGAGAAATTTTTTCACTCAGCGAGTTGTTCGAATCTGGAATGCATTGCCTGAAAAGGTGGTGGAGGCTGATTCGATAACAACTTTTAAAAGGGAATTAGATCTTTATTTAGGAAGAACGGGTTTATTAGGCTATGGGGAGCGGGCAGGGCAATGGGATTGAATCGCTCTTTTGAAAGAGCCGGCACAGACTAGATGGGCCGAATGGCCTCCTTTTGTGCCGTAAAATTCTATGATTCTATGATTCTATGATTTTCAACCCAGGGCTGTGTGTGGGGGACGCTGCTGTGCGCAATTGGCTGCTGCGTTTCACCCACAAATACACAGGCAATACACAGGCAGTATCTTCTGTGAAGAGCTTTGAGACACAGTCTAGAAGATGTGAAAAACTCTATAGCAAATGCAAGGTTTATTATTATTATTATTTTTACATGTAGGTGAGTTGAACCACTCCATTATGAAAGTAAAATTGAATTTTTACTGTTCAAAGTGTCGAGTCCAATAATGTATTGTTTAGAGCGCTCGCCTTGCGAGCGAGAGGACCTGGGTTCGATTCCCGGGCAGGGGGGGGGGGGGGGTCAGGTCAGGGCGAAACCTCGGGCAAGTTTCCTTACTCTACACACACACACACACACACACACACACACACAGAGTCAGTAGAAACCAGGTTGTTATCCGATTGGCGGATCGCTTTTCTGGGGGTAATAATCCCTCCCCCCAACAAAATGTGCTCACGACTGCTTTGGCGCAACTGGCAGCCGCGTTTCGCCTACAAAACGCACAGTTGCTACACTTTACGGCATATCCTGTGAAGCGCTTTGAGGCGTCCCGAAGACGAGAAGAGGCGCCGGGTCAAACGCAAGGTCTATTGATTATTATTATTATTATTATTATTATTTATTAAATTGCGTTCTAGTCTAGAGTCTATTGGCTAGAGTTCCAGAGCGCTGTCCTGTCGATTGGCTTTCTCTGTGTCTATACCAAGCCAGCCACACTTCTTTTTATATTCCGAGTCCTGTTTCTGTTTAGTGTTTTTAAACGGAGACAGATTTAGCCACGGGTTAATTATCTGCAATTTTTTGGTCTCCAGGTTACGCTGCTGTTAATGAGAGACTCCAGCTCTTTCGAGCCACTCGGTCCTGGAGTTAATCAGACTTGTGTACTCCTGAAACAGCAACGCGAGCAGCCGTTAATGGGATCCTAACACTTCAGCAATGTGCTGAAGGGTTTAATCAAATATATGATGAGGACGAGACTGCAAAGTGCAGGCAGTAAATCTCACAGCTCAGCTGAGTTCCACTCAATTATACCTGGCGTGGGGACTGAAGCTTCCACTATTTGCAGAAATTCTGTTGCTTAATAGTACTAATAATAATACTGCAGGACTAATAATAATGACGATACTTGCATTTAATACGGCACTTTTCACGTCTCCTGTGTCTGTGACTGTGTCTCAAAGCGCTTCACAGGATATACTGTAAAGTGAAGTGACTGTATATATGTTTGTGGGTGAAACGCGGCAGCTGATTGCGCACAGCAGCGTCCCCCCATCCCCCCCCCCCCCCACACAGCCGTGGGTTGAAATGAGCCATTTTTTTTCGGGTGTTTTATAAGGCATGTGTGTAGGTGTGTGTTTGTGTGTGTGGGTGTGGGTGGGGGTGGGGGGGGGTGGGGGGGCTGGTAGGGGGCAGGGGGGGTGTAGAGTGAGCAAACTTTCCCATGGAAGGTTTTCGGCCTGACCTGACCTGACCCGCCGGGAATCGAACCCAGGTCTCTCGCTCATAAGGCGCGAGAGCGCTCTAACCACTGAGCTGCGAGACCCAAACACGGTGCAGCACACCCAAATTGCAACCCAAAATATCTTGTGCTCCCTCCCAGGCAGTGTGGGACTTGACTTAAATAACCGCAGGCCATCAATAGATCTCTCGGGCACGTTATACGATGGAGTTGGGGTGATGTAGGCATTGGGAATTTTAACACTTGATAAGATTGTTTCCCTAAACCAACTGACTGGAGTGGGAGAGTAACGCTCCACTGACGGCAACATGACATGCAGGCCTGAACTTAAATTGAGACCCTGTTAGCTCAGTGGTTAGAGCGCTCGCCTCGCAAGCGAGAGGACCCGGGTTCGATTCCTGGGTGAGTCAAGACAGGACAAAACCATATAACAATAATAATAATAATAATAATCCTTGCATTTGATATTGCGGCTTTTCACATCTTTATCGACGTCTCAAAGCGCTTCACAGAATAGACTGTAAAGTGAATTGACTGTATATATTTGTGGGCGAATCGCGGCAGCCAATTGCGCACAGCAGTGTCCCCCACACACAAACAGCTGTGGATTGAAATGACCAATTTTATTATTGTGTGTTTTTTTGAGGGATTATTATTAGGCGAGTGTGTGTGTGTGTGTGGGGAGTAAGGAAACTTGCCCAAGGTTTCACCCTGACCTGCCTGGATTCGAACACAGGTCTCCCCAGCTTGCAAGACAAGTGCTCTAACCACTGAGCCACAGGAGCTACACACACACACACACACCCACACACACACACGCCTCTGTGTAGCCAGCAGTCAGTAAGAACCCAACTGTTAATCAATCGTGTGTGTGGGGGACGCTGCTGTGCGCAATTGTCTGCCGCGTATCGCACACAAAATGTGCGGTCAAATCACTTTGCGGAAATATCCCGTGAAGCGCTTTGAGACGTGGCCAAAGGACCAGATCAATGCTAAGGGTTATTAATATTATTATGAAAGTTATATAAACACTGGGTTCCTTCCCAGGCCTGACACTGAGATGAATGACCAGGAGGGAGAGAGAGAGAGAGACAGAGACAGAAATACTCTCCACACTTGACTGATGGGATTCGAGCGAGCTTTCACATCACCTCAACAAAAAACAGGGTTAAATCGAAGAGAAGGTGGAATGAGGGAGAGTGGGGTGGGGGGATTAAAGCAAAAAATATTGGAGAGCGAATGTGTCTCCCACATCACTCATGTTATGAATAATATTGTAGGAGTAAGACTCGATTACACTGATTTATCAGGCGCTGTGAGATGACATTCTAATCAGTTCTACAGATAGGTGATTTGTAGTCCAGTTGGAATGATAAACAAGGGCTATAAAAATAGGTACTTATGTCTAAGACTTTGTGGTGTCGCTGGAGCTCAGAGGTTAGAGCCCTTCGCCTTGCAAGCGAGTGACCCGGGTTCGATTCCCGGCAGGTCGGGGAGAAAACATTGGGCAAAAATAATGAATAATATATAATAATTTTCACGTCTTCCAGCCTGTGTCTCAAAGCGCTTCACAGAATATGCGATGAAGTGAATTGACTGCGTGTTTTGTGGGCGAAACGCGGCAGCCAATTGCGCACAGCGGCGTCCCCCCCCCCACACACAGCCGTGGGTTGAAATGACCCAATTTATTATTGGGGGGTTTTCTTGAGGGATTATTATCGGCCGGGCGTGATTGTGTGGAGTAAGGAAATTTGCACCATCCCACCCCCACCCCTCCCCCCCACCCCACCCCCAACTCCAGCCAGGAATCGAACCCAGATCCTCTCTCTTGCCAGGGATAGGAGGGAGACAGTGACCAGCGTATGGGTCCATCGAAGAGGAGAGAGTCTTGAGGCGAGACTTGAATGAGGCCAGGGAGGGAGGGGGGCGGGAGGCGAGTGAGTGAGCGAGCGAGGCGGAGGGACTGAGGGATGGAGTTGCAGAGGTTGTGACAGCTGAGGGTCAAACGCAAGGCGTGGAGTCAACAAGGGAGCAGTTAATACGATGAGAGACAGCGAGCAAATCACTCTGACCCCAGCCGGTGTCAGGATGGATGGGGAGGTCACGCTGAGAATGCTTGCGTCGCTGCAAGGTGTCACTATGAGTAGAGCTTAATGCATCTCAACACAGAAATGATCAAACGTTTTGCCCTGACTCACAAGGTCAGGCGGACACTCAGGTGAGAGTGGCCGGTAATAATAACAATAAGAATAAGAAGGAGAAGAATCCTATCGACGTCTCAAAGCGCTTCACAGGATACACTGTAAAGTGAAGTGACTGTATATATATTTGTGGGAGAAACGCGGCAGCCGATTGCGCACAGCAGCGTCTCCCCCCACACACACACACACAGCCGTGGGTTGAAATGACCAATTTTTTTATTATTGTGTTTTTCTTTGGACGGATTATTATTAGGCATGTATGTGTGTGTGTGTATGTGTGTGTGTGTGTATGTGTGTGTGTGTGTGTGTGGAGTAAGGAAATCTGCCCAAGGTTTCGCCCTGACCTGCCTGGATTTGAACACAGGTCTCTCACTTGTAAGGCGAGCGCTCTAACCCACTGAGCTACAGGGGCTCCACGTGCAGAACATTCTCTGGGCAGAAAATGAATGACCTGGGCCAGGACTGGTGAGCTGTATGTCGATGCTAGAGTTTCTGAATGAGGATGTGAAGTGATTTGACTGTGTGTTTGCCGGGCAAAACGTGGCAGCCAATAGCGGATAGCAGCCGTCCCCACAAACAGCCATGGGTTGAAATGACCAAATCATCATGATTATTTTTCTAAGGGGATATTATCCCAGGAAAAGCCGGGTTCCCACTTCCTCGCCTTACAGGCCACACACTTAATGATAATCCGCCCAGAAAAATAATAATAAAATTATTAAAATTTAAAATAATAAAATTGGTCATTTCAACCCACGGCTGTGTGTGGGGGGGACGCTGCTGTGCGCAATTGGCTGCCGCGTTTCGCCCACGAATATACACAGTCAGTTCACATTACAATATATTCTGTGAAGCGCTTTTGACGTCTAGAAGACGCGAAAACCATTATTATGATTGCAAATCCTTGCAATCATAATAATGCAGGGATTATTACTGTATTATTATTACTACTAAGTAAACAGAGGTGTGTGTATATGGGGGAGGGGGTGGTGGGGGGTAAGGAAACCTCCATAACCTTTTACCCTGTCCCACCCGGGAATCGAACCCAGGTCCTCTCCCTTTCAAGCCGAGCGCTCTAACCACTTGAGCTACAATTCCAATCTTTTCATATTTTGCCTTAATTAATTTCCTTCTACAGGGATTAGCAGTGGATGCTTCATTAGGTAAAGGATTGCGTTTGGGTTTTTCATTTTCTCCTTAAGTAATAACTTAATCACAAGCCTTCAGGCAGAATGACTTTAAACCTCATCTGCATTTCGGTAACATACTAATCTCATTTCTCTATGCATAATTAACAATTACTTTGAATCATACAACTCTGCTCTTTGTATAACCACATATTCCTCACCCAGCTACTGATCCTGCTTATTAGAAAACGGATTTGTCTAAAGAATAAACACATTTTTAATTCAAGTCAAGTGAGCGCTCGCTAAATTAATAATTATGGGATAATATATACAGGGGAATTAGAAGTCGGGCAGGGAAACCAATTTATTTTGTGTTGCCAGAAGACAATGAGAATGACTCCTCTGAACTTTCTGCCTTTGTTCCTTTCCAGGTTCCCCTTTCCTCTCCGTTAACCCAGACTCCCACCCAGACTCCAACGCACTCTATCCCTGTCAGATCCTAACGCTCTGTTTGTCAAATTTGTGTCGAGGCCTGAAGCTCAGTGGTTAGAGCGCTCGCCTCGCTCGCTCGCTCGCCAGCCGCAGTCCTGTAGCTCAGTGGTTAGAGCCCTGGGCTCATTCGCTCACTCGCTCGCAAGCCACAATCCTACAGGGTGGGGTAGTGGCGGAGTCAGGCAATGTTGAGGAGATGGGGAAAGGCAGAGTGAATACACCCCCCCCACCTACACACACTCCGTTAATATACAGACCCCCTACACACAGCTCCCCCCAACATACAGCCCCCTCCCCAATGCACAGCCCCCTCCCCAACGCACAGCCCCCTCCCCAACGCACAGCCCCCTCCCTAACGCACAGCCCCCTCCCTCAACACACAGCCCCCTCAACACACAGCCCTTTAACACACACAGCTCCCAAACATACAACCCTCAAACACACAGCTCCTCAAACACACCCTCAGCCAACAGCAGCCCGCGTCAGCACGGAAACGCCTCCTCCGAGCTCCTGATGACTATTCTATAGCCCATCCTTCTCTCCCCCCTCAAGACCCCCCTCCTCCCCCTCTCTCCCGATCCTGACCTTGCTGGTTTAAGTCCCATCCATCTCCTAAGCGTCTCGCCTGTGAGCTTGAACTCACGCAGGGAGATTAATTGCTGTGATCACCCCCTAATCAATCACACTTCGCCGAGATTGGTTTGACATCCAGTTAATTTTCAGCTGATGATTTATCAAATTCTTATTACCTCGCAGTTGAAGGGGCTCGTTTATTCTGTTGATCCATGATAACCAAAGGTGGGGGGGGGGCTGGAGAAAAAGGTGCTTCGCATCTTAAAGCTCGCCTCCAAGGTCCCCAGCCACGAGCCTCGCGGTGTTATACTCCTACGCGTGAGGCTCGGCGGGTTAGAGATAGGTTATAGCGCTCGGCTCGCGAGCGAGGGTTCGATTCCCGGCAGTGTCAGGGCCCTGGGTCCTGATAATAATCCCCCCGAAACACAACAACAGATGATTCCCTTCGATCCGCGGCTGTTTGTGTGGGGGGATTGGCTGCCGTGCGCAATCGGCTGCCGCGTCACGCCCACAAAACACACAGTCACTACACTTTACAATCTATTCCCGCAAAGCGCTTCAAGGCTTCTCGGCAACTTGATAAGGCGCCTGGATCGCGTCAAAGGATTATTATTACACATACTATTATTAGGACATGGAAAACTATGATATAATTGCTTTCCATATCGCGCCTTTTTCCACCATTGAAACATCTCAAAGCGCTTCAAAGGATACTGTACTTTAAGGTGAATTGACTGGATATATTTGTGGGCGAAACGTGGCAGCCGATTGCGCACAGCAGCGTCCCCCACAAATGGGTTGAAATGACCGATTTTATTATTGCGTTTGTGGTCAGAATAATGATACTAATATATAATAATAATCCTTTGATGTGATACAGCGCCTTATCAAGTTGTCGCGATGTCTCAAAGCGCTTTGCAGAATGGATGGTAAAGCGTAGTGACTGCGTGTTTTACGGGCGAAACGCGGCAGCCAATTGCGCTCAGCGATTTGTGACAGCAAAGCAAGAAGACTTTGCCCAGAACCGCTTCCCCCTCTCTCTCTCGCTCTCTCCCTCTCTCTCGCTCTCTCCCCTGCTTTCTGTTTCTTTGCTTGTGAGAGAGGTGGTCGGTAGTAAATGAAGGACATATGCAGTGAGGAGAGGTCAAACATTAGTACCACTATCTAATAACTGCACAGCCACAGTGAGACAAGCCATCCATCACTGATTCAGTTACTCCATTAGCCTGCACATAAAATATTCCCTTATCCTATTCATCCTGCTATTCATCTCCCAGTCTAGACCTCTCTCTCTCTCTCTCTGTTGTGCAGAGATCAATGCATCATGTTTCGCCCGGTAACTCATTCAAATGTTCATGTCTTTGCCGTTAAAAGATTTAATTGGAAGTGTGTCGACTGTATAAAGTGGAGTGCGCTGTAGCTCAGTGGTTAGAGCGCTCGCCTCACAAAGTCAGAGGACCTGGGTTCGATTCCCAGGGCGGCTCGGGTCGGGTCGGCTCAGGGCGAAACCTTGGGCAAGTTTCCGTATTCCACACACACACACACACTGTGTCAAACTAATAATTATTAAATACCAATAATAACCCTTGCATTCAATATAACTCCTTTTCCCACCATTGAGACGTCTCAAAGCGCTTCAAAAGATATCCTGCGAGGTGAATTGACGGTGTATTTGTGGGCGAAACGCGGCAGCCAATTGCGCACAGCAGCGTCCCCCACACACACAGCCGTGGAGTGAGATAACCGATCGAATTATTGCTTTTGCGGTCGTGACAATATTAATATGTGTAATAATAATACTTTGATGCGATACAGCGCCTCATCGAGTTGTCGCGATGTCTCAAAGCGCGTTGCAGAATGGATTGTAAAGCGTAGTGACTGTGTGTTTTGTGGGCGCGCCTGATAATAATCCCTTCAAAAGAAATTGTGGTCACTCAACCCACGGCTGTTTGTGGGGGTGGGGGGGACGCTGCTGTGCGCAATCGGCTGCCGCGTTTCGCCCTCAAATATATACACAGTCAATTCACTTTACCGTATACTCCGTGAGGCGCTTTGAGACGTCTAGAATGATGTGAAAAGCTGCTACATCAAAATGCAAGGATTATTATTATTATTATAAATTATTACCATGCTGTCGAGACATCTCGCAGTGCCTCGCTCTGAGGTGTAGTGACTGTGTGTTTTTGTGGGCGAAACGCGGCAGCCAATTGCGCAGAGCGGCGCCCCCCACAAACAGTCGAGGATTGAATGACCAAATTATTCTTATCTTTTTGAAGAGATTACTACTCACGGAAAAGCGATCCACCAATCGATTAACAGCCAGGTTCCTAACGGAGGCACGTGTGTGAGTGAAGTATTGAAACTTGCCCCACGTGGGAAACCAAACCCAGGTCCTCCCGATGGAGAGGCCAGGGCTCTAACCACTGAGCTACGGGGACTGGGACGTGAATGACTGTGTGAGATTGAACTCATCTGTGAAACTGAAGTGTTTCAGGTCAGCGTTGCTTGGCACCAAATGATGATTGCATCCCAGGGCTGCCACCTTAAACACTTCTAGGCAAACCAGACACATTGAAAGGTAACGACTGGAGTCCTGCGTAGCTCAATGGTTAGAGCATTCGCCTCGCAAGCGAGAGACCTGGGCTCGAATCCCGGACGGGTCGGGTCGAGTCAGGTCAGGTCAGGGCGAAACCTTGGGCAAGTTTCCTTACTACACACACACACACACTCACACACACACACTCACTCACACACACTCACACACACACTCACACACACACACTCACTCACACACACACACTCACTCACACACTCACACACTCACACACACACACCTGATTATAATCCCTCAAAAAATAATAAAATGGTAGTTTCAATCCACGGCTGTGTGTGGGGGACGCTGCTGTCCGCAATTGACTGCCGCGTTTCGTCCACAAAATATACAGTCACTTCACTTTACAGTGTATCCAGCCAATTGAAAAGACCAATTTTATTATTTTTTGAGGGGGACGGATTATTATAAGGCGTGTGTGTGTGTCCCCATGTGCTTGTGCGTGTCCGTGTGCGTGTCCGTGTGTGTGTGTGTGTGTGTGTGTGTGTGTGTGTGTGTGTGTGTGTGTGTGTGTGTGTGTGGAGTAAGGAAATCTGCCCAAGGTTTTGCCCTGACCTGCCTGGATTTGAACCGCAGGTCTCTTGCTTGTAATAGCCGAATGCTCTAACCCACTGAGCCACAGGGTCTCCACTTTGTTCATCCAACCCTTTGCGACATCTCTCGTTCCCTAGTTTGCTGCGAGCTGAATCAGCTACTAATTTCACAGGCTGCCGCTTTGAGTCTGGATCAGTCACGGTTTCACAATCTTGTGGGGGGGTGGGGGGGTCCCCCCCACTAGCTCAGTGGTTAGAGCGTTCGCCCTACAGGCGTCTCAAAGCGCTTCGCACAGTGTCCCGTAAAATGTAGTGACTGTATATTTTGTGAGCGAAACACGGCAGCCAATTGCGCACAGCAGCGTTCCCCCACACCAACAGTGGCAAAATTGTTTGAGGGATTATTATCAAGTGTGTGTGTGTATGTGGGCGTGTGTGTGTGTGTCTGTGTGTGTGTGTGTCTGTGTGTGTGTGTGTGTGTGTGGAGTAAGGAAACTTGCCAAAGGTTTCGCCCTGACCCGAATTGACCTGCCGGGAATCGAACCCAGGTCTCTTGCTCGTAAGACGAGTGCTCTAACCACACTGAGCCACAGGACACACGCGAGTTACAGGGCTACGAGGACTCACACCCAGTGATTATCTGACGAGTCGCAAAGAGCAGGGAAATCAAATTCAAGACTGACCTTAGATAAATCACTTCATATCACCCAGATGAAATTTCTAAAGTGTGCGCTATCTTTGACAGACAGAAGGAGAGACTCAAAAAGATTAGATCCATCATATTGACGTGCCCGGGTTGAACTCACTCGGAAGCTAAACGATTAGAACTCCGCACGGCACCATTTTCTAATCAGATACAGAGTCCATTACAAGACGTAATTTCGCCTCACACCTTGGCAAACCGTGCTCTCAGTCATTTCCCCCCCCCCTCCCCCCCCCCTCCCCCCCCCTCCCCCCCCCCCCTCCCCCCAGCCCCACCCGGTGTGTTGTTGTGAGAAATAAAATAGCAAGTTTATAAGAATAATAAGAAGAATAATCCTTGCCTTCGATATAGCGGCTTTTCACATCTTATCGACCGTGCCAAAGCGCTTCACAGAATACGCACTGATCTGCTTGGATTCGAACACAGGTCTCGCGCTTGTAAGGATCGCTCTCGAAGAGGGAGAGAATGAGGGAGAGAATCATACCACAACGATAATAGTATTAGTGATAAACGTTAGCAGTTGATATGGGGCCTGTTCACGCCTTCGAGATGTCCTGTAGCTCAGTGGTTAGAGCGCTCGCCTTACAAGCGTGAAACCTGGGTTCAATTCCAGGGGCAGGTCGAAACCTTGGGCAAGTTTCCTTGCTCCACACACACACACACGCACGCGCACACACACACACACACCTAATAATAATCCCTGAAAAAAAATGGATCACTTCAACCCACGGCTGTGTGTGGGGGACGCTGCTGTGCGCAATTGGCTGCTGCGTTTCGCCCACAAATATATACAGTCAATTCATTTGACAGTATAGTCTACAAAGCGCTTTAAGACACAGTCTAGAAGACGTGAAAAGCGCTACATTAAATGAAAGGA